>JAJMBT010000055.1:0-56750 GCA_030565385.1 Kodamaea neixiangensis
GCTTCTGGTTGGCCGAAGGAGGTCAATCGTGCACTGGGCAATTGTTGGCGCACGTGTTAGCAAGTTGAGTTTCACATCATTAGTATTAGCATGCATATTAACTAGATTATATAGATATACTAAAAATATTCTAATACCGAGCAACCAACCGTTGCTACTATTTGAGCGGTGGGACCACAGCAAGAATGTATAAAGTGAATATTGAGCACATTGCTGAAAGACACATATTCAATAGGAATACCATGAACAAAGTATGAAGAGGTAAGGCAAGGCAAGGCAAAGACAAAAACAAAGAGAAGACGAGGCAGTGCGACTACTACCCACTCTGCAAAATCATCTCAAATACCTCATATACCCTTCTCATCCGAATTTCTGACTGACGAACAGGGATGACAAATACTTAGGGCTGGCCAAATTTGCACCCAAACGGCCTGGTAGCGCCGCATCTCAAAATCATTTCCTGTTGTACTTAAGCGAACGTTTTCCCCTTCTCTTTCTTCATCAGAGCAAAAATGGGATATCCAAAGAACATCAAGCTTGTCAGTAGGAAGTTGACTGACAACATTGTGATTGCATCTGGTGCATTCAGCCGAGTCAACAAGCTCAATTTCGGTGCTCGCATGGCGTTGTTCAACTATAATGGCTCTATTTTAGTGTGGTCTGCTTTGCCTTACGGCGCAGAAGTCGAGAAGAGTTTGGAATTGTTGACTGGAAGTGCCGGAAAGTTCAATGTCAGCCATTTGATCATTCCAGACAGGGAACACACCTTGGCCGCAAAGAGTTTCAAGGATGTTTATCCTGAATTGAAGGTGATTGCTATGGACACAGTCAAGGTTCCAGGTCTTACAATTGACCATCAGATAACTACTAAGGATGCCAACAAGTTGCTTGACAAGGAGGGGTTACGTGGAATTGGCATCACGGACGATATTATCCTTGATAACTTTGAGTTTGTCTACTTGCCAGACCATACGAACAATGAATTGGTGGTGTATGAGCGCAACTCAAAGACTGTTTTTGAGGCTGACTTGTTCTTCAACTTGGGTGTTCCAGGTACTACCACCGGTAAGGTCACCTTGGAACAATATTCTCCTGAGACCGGCTACCCTAAGGGGTTCAACCCGCACGGAGGATGGTCGTTCTTGACCAGGTACACGCAACCATACAGTAAACTTGGAAATGCCTTTGCCAGGAAGAATGTTAATGTGGCCAAGAGCACTCCAGGCTTAAAGGCCATCTATAACTGGGACTTCCACACCATTGTCATGTGTCACGGTAATGTTATAGATAAGGATGCGAAGGCTGCTTTCAAAAGCATCTTCCCAACTGTGGAATCTTAGCTTGAAATCGTATATGCAATTTAATAACTCCAATGTGAATATATGCCCTATACGACCTGTAGATTTTGCCTGGTACTGTTCTAGTGCAGCTCATCCTCAATTATTAAAAGTGTCATCAACCTCAAGACAAAGATGTTCCAAGCTCTTACAAGCTACAGTGACCCTCCTTATTTATAACGTACAGTGTAACCAAACCATAAGAAAATACATAGGCATACCCTCACTCCATCTATAACATCACCAAAGCAACTTATCGTATCATTAGTCTGACTAATAGATATCCGCGGATAGCGTTGGATAGTGAGTGCTGCCCCACATTTTCTGACCAAAGTCTCGTATAATCCTATTTAAACGAACAATTTCAACGGCCTAGGTACATTTGAGATTTGGTCACACCAACAGCATGTCAGACGTTATCAACCATCCCATATACCAAGAGAACAAGGTCAAATACGACGCAGGCCGTGATGAGTTGACGCATTTTCTCATCAACGAGATTAAACCAAACCTTACTGGTATCGTTTTGGACGGAACTGACAGGATCAGTTTCCGCTCAGAGTCTTTCTATTTCATAGACCCAAAGTTCTTTGAGTATCCTGAGATCGAAGAGGCTAGGGATGAAGACAACTACTCGTTGACATTTTTCACCTTGGGTGATATGTTGTCTGGGCACAAGGGGATTGTGCATGGTGGACTTCTTGCTACGTTGTTGGATGAGTTGACATGCCGTCTTGCATTCCAGAACTTCAAGTCAAAGAGAGGTGTCACTGCTAACTTGAATGTCAACTACAAGAAGCCCACCTTTACCAACACCAATGCTGTTGTCAGATGTGAAATCTTGAAGAAACAGGGTAGAAAGTGTTGGATCAAGGGAACTGTCTATGCTTTGAAAGAAAAAGTTTTGGGAGATATATTGGTCGAATGTGAGGTTTTGGTGATTGAACCTAAGTGGGTTGATGATTTGAAGAAGCATTAGTTCAGTGGTTCAGGCATATGGAGATGTTGTACGATTTATTACTTATTTATTACACTTATTTATTATACTTATTCATTGGAATATTCATTTCTGTCTCAAAGATTGCAACCTTGTCGTAATGGTATATCTATTCCTCATCCAGTAGTACGTTCCTACGTTGGTCAGCTTGAAAATTTGTGACTCCATAGTCATCAAAATGCATAGAACAAACTCCTTTCCCAAGACGTTTCTTGTACATGTGAGATTGACATAAGATACAGAGACCACAGTCCACACAAAATATTCACTGAACGTATCCAGCACTTCTTGGCTGTTTTTAGCTTCTGCACCAAGACTCAAGTCCATGCTAATTCCTTCCAAAGTCTAGAGTTCTCTCCACGCTAAGTCCATGAGACAATTGCTCAGCCTTCAATTTACGATAATTGTTCAATTCATAACCTCCTCCCTCATTACTTTGAACCCTGCAATTGAATTCCATACACCTTCCCTTCACATAGAAGCATCAACGCATCTTTATTTGCCACTCAAGAACGCCGTGCTTGACAAATCCTAAAGTGTTTCTTGTTCTTGTTAGTGTCTACCAATTTATAAGAATTGGTCTTGGCTTCGATCTAAATATACCTAAGGTTCACAACCAGAGACGTTGGAAAACCTTTAACGGACTAGACTAACAGGTAATACGGGTAAATGGCATCTTGAATGCGCCTGGTACCTCGCCCACAAAGATCATCGCCGCACATCTCCAACTTTAATTCCGATTCCGTTTGGCTGCGAATTCTGCAAAATTAAAACAACATCACAAATACTCAGCCTCACTAGAGTGGTAAGATAACCAACGTTTCACAAACTGGTTGTTCATATCCATTGTGGTCGACTGTTAAGCTGCTCCACTCACTTACCTTTGTACTTGTTCTGCCGCGAACAATTTCTTCTGATAATGATGAACTGTTAGTTCCAAATAGAATTAAATATAGACTTTTCAGTAAATCAAACGGCTCTTCTGCATAAGATGTTAACATAACCTCACTTTTGCCTTCAGATAAACCCAATAGTCATTCGTTTTCGCCTTGGAAATGCACAAGAAGAATATAAAAAGGTTGTGTGATGGATTTTTCACCAGAACCAACAACTAAAGAAATTCCACATCCATGAATTCGTCTGGCAATGACAATACCTTTAGTGGGTGGTCTCCATACCTCCATGATGGATTCCCACAGCACTTCCAATTGTATGGTAAACACTTGTCTAGGAAATTACTCGTCTATCCTTCTTTAGACAGCATGAATAAACACAAAGCCTTCAAAACAGGTAAGAACGTTAAAAGCGACAAGATTATCGAAGAGTTGCAGTCACAAGGATTCGGTATTCCTCTATTCCATTCAATACCACCACGACTCTCAACTAAATTTTTGATTATTCGAAAGTTCAAGCCTCCTTCAGATGGACCTTTTGAGTACGAAAAAGACGGAGAGGACTATTGTGTTGTGAAGAAGCTGAGTTCCTCACAACTAGTCACCTTTATTCTCTGCTTTCTCGGAGGATTCAAGGTAGTTGTTTTCTACCACAAGAGTATGCCAATCATTGACTACGAATACAATGGTGTGGTATACAGATGGGTGAACAACAAGACGAGCGGGCATATACTTGGAAATTACCTGTATACTCTTCTTCAGTTGAACCAAGATAGAGGTTACTCGCCAGTTGACAACTGGGACAGAAAAACCAACAAAGTACAGAAGTCGAAGAGCAGGATAATTAGCTCTGCACCTTATCTGGACCCAGCGCATTATGCTGGATCTAAAAATATCGGTGATTTGACAGAAATGAAAAGGTCTGGGCGAAGATTGGCCGAGGCAAGGCTAGAAAATCATTCTAGATCTGATTTAGACTCCATAAACAGTGTCAATGAGCTTACTATCGTACACTTGTGTGTTGCAATGGTTATCGTAAGGTACGAAGACATCTCAGAAGACAATAGAAAAGCAGCTCTTGCAAATTGAATATTGATTATTCATTTGTGGATTCCTAGAGATTAACCAATGTAATGGTTCGTGCTTAAAATTTGCAGCCAATTTCTTTGAGCAAGCAAACTAAATTTTATAAATTGGGTTGGAAATCCAATGAATTATGATCCAAGGCGTCTAAACGTGGTTAAGGATCATCTCTATAATGTATTGTGTGAACATGAAAGATTTGTAGTTCCTTTAATTTTCAGCTCCTCACAAACTGTCTGTTCCCTTAGTCTTGCTTTGTCCGATCTCTAATTTAGCACTCTTAGCACCAAACTGAATAGCTCTCTTTGCTTCATCTTTAACCCAGTCAAGTCCCAACTCACCAGCCAACTCTCGAAGTAAGAATTTCCGAACTGGCTTCATTTGTATGGTTCCTTCCTTGTTCTTTTTTGTCACTACTCTTGCGTACGAATAGTTGAACTTGCAATTTGGTGGAATCTCGTTAATCACATATTGGATGAAGCTTTCATCCAAGTAAGGATAACGAAGCTCTTTCCCCCAAGACCCTATTACTCTATCATCACGGCTTAAGTTCCTGGTGTGTATGATATCTATATCGTGAATGAGTTCAGCCGAAAGGTTCTTGTAGCATTCAGCAATTTCATCTTCAGCGGAATCAGGAGTGAGTGTATTAGTGAAGATCGACTCATGTCTCGAATATCCGGCAAATAGCTCGTCAGCTCCTAGCCCACTGAACAAAACTTTGGACTCAGACCTATAGTTAGGAGTAGTTTCACCGTTGAGCTTAGTGATGCTGGTAAGGCTAGGCAACTTGGACGAGGCAAAGTAAAAAGCAATTGCGATCGACAAGTCCATTTCGGTGTTGCGTGGGTATATTAACAGCAAAACACGTTTTCGATGAGACAACCATTGAGCATATGACACATCGATTTCAACCAAACGCAACTCAAGAACTCCAGGTTTGTTGTATTTGGTGGCTAAACCTTGCCAGGATTTTCTAGCCAATTTTCTATCCGGAGAGTCAGCGCTGTTTTGGTTTGTACGTGGGTTGTCAAAGCCCACTGTAAGCAAGTCTATGTTTAATTGTGAGGAAGGCAGCACTCTGTTTTCACATAGTAGTGCTGCTATGACAGTGCAGTCTAATCCTCCTGAAAAAAGTACACCAATAGCGGCTTCTTCCTCATGCAATGGGTGAATAGTAGTTTGTCGTACCTGAACGCTTTGTTGAAGTAATTTTTGTAATTGAGAAACTTCATTCTGTATGTTGCGGTCGTTGGGTTGGTTCGAATTTAATGGGGAGTATACTAACACTGGATTACCGAACTTCTTGAACAATAGTGGATAATCTTGAACGTTTAAGTCCCCAGACTTCAAGTTGAAGGTGTAAATTTTGTTTTCACAGTCCAAATAGTCTGGTGCTGGTACAGAACTGATGCTAATTCCTTGCGGCAGTTGAGAATACACTAAGGAACGTTTTCCAATACAATCTCTTCCAAAATAAACCAAACATTCCTTAACATCATGAATAACAAATGCAAACTCACCCGTCAACTCCGATATACACTTCAATACGTCATTGGTTTGCAAAAGTTTGTTTAACACATATTGTGTGTCGTTGATTTCCAAACACTCAGTGTTGTACAATTCTCCATTGAATTGAAGAATATACCTATCTCCACCATGTATAGGTTGTTGTTGGAATGGCAGTCTTAATGATAACACTGAAGATACAAGGTGGAATGTGTACTTGTCAAGTTGGAAGGTGTTGTATGCAACAAAGTCAGGTCCTCGACTAACCACACCATTAACAAGTTTCAATACCTCGCTATTTGGGTGTTCTGGTTCTGTGCTCACTCTCTCCTCATCAGTTTGTATTATCACCTTCTCAATTTCAGACTCTACCTTTGCAATAGCCTCGATCTTTTCTTCCTTTGATATCTTCACATTATTCTTGACCTTGGAAAGAGTCTTGTTCAAATCACGAAGTTTATCCAAGTTTTCCAACTTAGCCAAGTCAGAACTGGACAAGTGCATTGTAGGAGCCAAATCTTGAGCAATAAGTTCATTTATATATGTAGGGTCACTTGATTCCCAATGCTGATATGATATGCCCGATGACTTCGTTTGCAAATCAGTAAATAACTCATATTGAGCTGTTGTTATCAAACAGAGTATCCCACACATTCCCGCTTATGTGTATACCCTCCTATCTGAACAGTTCAAGCTTGTATAGAACCGACTATCCACCTCAACTGACCTGGTTGACTCCACAAGATGAGATGATTTTAAGTACGCGTTTTTTTGTACTGAAAAGATAAACAGCTACAAGTAAACAAAGCCATGAAGAAGATTAGTCGTGGAGGGGATTCCAAGAGGAGCCAGTTCCACTTGGGCGAACCTTTACCATTGCCATACAAGGTAATTTCACTGGATAGTGCAACTTCAACAGGACTGGCTGTACCTGTTGTCAAACGAGAGGTTGAAAAGAGAAGCCAAGTGGATTTGGGGAACCATTTTGAAACACAACCCGAGAAGAATTATGAAAGAGAACTTGTTGAAGAACAAACTAGAGTACCTGTTGACAATGTGCGACATGGCCAGGTCATCGACAACTTGATAAAACAATTGGAAGAACAACTTGAGGTTGAACCAGTGTTGGTGAATAAGTTGGATCGTTTGGTTCAGATTTACGAACAAGCCAAAAATGAACACAGCAGGCAGAAGCTCGAGGAAGAAGTTGAGCAAGAGGAACTTATTCGATTTGATAGTCTGGAGAACCAATATCAAGGAAGTCCACCAAAGGAAGAGCTCGGAAACTTGGAATCGGAACCTTTAAAAGACCAAGAAGTATATGATGAATTCCGAATATTCGATGAAATAAGAAAAACCCAACGGTTACAACAAGTACTGGGGGCACGAAGTACTTGTGTTGTAGTGCTAATCACTAGTGTTGTGCTATTGACAGGATCATACCTTGTTTCAGAGTTATCGTATAATTATTGTTATTATTTGTGCTAGTTGCAAGCAGGTCACCATATACAATTCTACCGGTATCATTGAAGATACTATAGATCAGTGGATCCAAGAGGGTATGTTTCAGTTCGAAAATGCCGTGTTAATGTTGGGTATGTTTTCGTTTGTGAATTCAGAACTCACGCAACAGTAACAGCAACCCCACCACCCAACAGTTATCAACAGCAAACAGCAACTCACGCAATGAAGAACAATAACTCACGCAAAGGCTAACCTTATCAACCAAAGGAGTTCATTGTCTCTGTAATCACCACAACAGAAAAACGAAGAGACTACTCGAATAGTTGTCAAGAACACTTTAAGCTTGAAATTGTTAGAAGAAGGACAATGCTAGGTCAATCTTCAACTGACGGGCATAAACGCTAATCAGTCCACTGTTGCCGCGTCTAAAAAGCGCAGCAGTTACATTAAATTGTACCATACTCTCCGGTTCAAATAACCTTAATTCTAGTCGCCTACCATGAAGGACTGCTCCCATGATAGGCTCTATATACACTAATGTACATTATGTAACACTACTAACTATCATAATCGTTCTTTGGAGGAGGAGCACTTTCACTTCTCAAGTACAAATCTATTGCAGTTGAGAACGCAGCGAACCCGGCACAACCCACCAAAGCGGCCTGTGGGCCTGCTTTGATACTCAAACCGGCACCCGTTATGCAACCGGCAGTGACACCGTTATAAATATCGTGCTTTGCACGCAAACTTTCGATGGTACATTCAACACCAGAATACACCATACCAATGTATCCAAAGTTTTTAGCACTACCGTAGGCTCTTCTACCCATGTCTGTAAACTGTAACTTCATTTGTTGTTTGAATGGTAAATCACTGATATGCTTAACGGAATCTGTACCTACAGGCACGTCGTATGCCATCGATGCCATGAACAATCCAAAGAATCCACCAAGGGCAAATCCAGAGATACCGGCCATCGCAGTCTTTCCAGGACACAGCTGCATAAATTCCACCATTCTTTTGGCTCCTTCTTCGGCCTGCTCCTCCTGTGTCATCTCAGTGATCGACTTAGGAGGTCCCTGCTGCCCATTGTATACCCCGATCATCTTAACCAGTCTTTCTAACTTCTGACGTCTGAATCTATGTCAGTGAAAAAAAAAAAAATACCAAAACGTAATTGGTGATGTCATAATATTGGAAACTTGTCGGGAATTGTTTGTCGCATCGTCGTTTCGTGTTGAAATATCACTCAACGCACGTCACAATAAAAACCCATAACGCAACGCTTTGTGATACATAAGATCTCCTTATCACTCCACCCCTAAAAACCTGGGGTCACTTATAACGATAAAGAACATGAGACCTGGTAAAGCCTAATGGGTTTGTCCTTTGTTTACTTTGACTGTCAGTCGATAATAGTCTTCTGATGTCAAGCTTCACGGGCCCCTTTTCAGCTCGTACAGACGATTCCAAAGGGCACGGCACGATACCCCGATTCACTTCTTTATTCGTATGTCTCACAACAATTCCAACACCACCGCTTCGAAAAAGAAAACCCAAGGGGGAGGGGGACCTAAACACCTTTGTTTGCTCTCCTATTCCTTAATTCATTCGTATTCCCCTCCATCTTCGAACTGCTGGTGGAGAAGCCCTGCCAAAAAAAGGAACCCCCCCCCAGCTTTCAGAAGAACCTTAAGCCAAAAATCCCCAAATCCCCAAAGCCTAAACAAAGTGACCAGACCTTTTTAGAAATGCTTAACTTAGGTATCGTGTGGGGTGATTGTATTACTCCACTTTTCAAGCGGCTTGGGTGGTGTGCCTTTCTGAATATTTTCCAACCAAGTGATGAGATTCTTTGGTGTATAAAAGGCTGGTAATTTCTTGCTGGTATTCGGTTCTTTCTTCTCCATCATTATCTTTACAGATAACTGAAACCCAAACCCAAAGACCTTTTTGATTTACATATAAAACTAGCCTACCATGACCGCCAAGAAGAATAAGTTGTTGTTCAAGAACAGCCTCCCATTGGACTTGGATAATTGCCAAAGAATGGAGCATTTGCAGCCAAAACCCAAGTCCAGATCTTCCTCGATCACTTCCATTGAGAGCACCGACTCCGACGGATCGATCACCATGCAACAAGTATTAGCTCCACCACCGGTACGTGAGTTTGACGACTTGACCGCCTTTGAATGTTTTGTCAGGGACGAAACATGGGACAATGAGTTTGACTACTACCACGCTCACTTGACGTACTACCCTCCTTTCGTACTCAAGGAATGCAAAAACAACTTGGAAAAAATTAAGCCCACCATGAACAAGAACTCCAAGAGATTCAAGAGACACTTGAACCACCACGTCAAGAACCACTTGCTCAAGGACTTGGAAAAATGCTGCGGCTACGAGTTGAACATGGAAAAGTTGGAAGCCATCGAAACACCTAAAAATTACATTTGGAGATATAAAGACGATACCGACCACGGTTTTGCCCCAGAGGAAGAGGACCTCTTTGATAGACACTGGAAGTTGGAATTGGAAATCAAGTGCAACAACGAAAACGCTATGGTTGACGTTGAATACAAGTCGATACCAATCATGCAGTAGTGATTCGCTGCTTTTTTCAATCTAACCATAGTTAGATATACCTCTATGACTTTATGTTTTTATGTTTTATGTTTTTATGTCTCTTAGTGAATTGATGAATTGAATGATCATTCAGTAGAAGAGTAACTCAAACCATTCATAAGAAGAGTACCTTAGAGGTAAGGCTGATGTGAGAAACGAGCACTTACTCCTCTCGAAGGGGTGTAATTTATTGGAGCGGGGTTTCTGGTGATTCAATAAAAGAAAACCTTTAAGCGAGATGGACAAAGAGATTTGATTTCTATTGGATAAGGGATCGTCGGATAGGCTTGGAAGGTTAAGATTAGGATTGGAAGGTTATGATTTGATTGTAACTGTTCTCCAAGTTTCAATCGTTTTGTCTAATCTGTTTCATGTTCTGTCTGTTTCATTTCTGTCTCTTTCGTATATCTTCCTTCTATCCTTCTTCTCCACCTCAAATCTTTGACAAACTATCATACTGTGGGCTGGTATACACATACCCATTCGCATATCCCACCACTTTCTCCGTAAGAAATTCTAACAACTCACTCACCTCGCCAATCATCACCCCCACACTCACTGCGTCCATAGGTGACTGACCTATGAGTCCAGGCAACAGAATAAGTAGCCTCAACAAATGTTCGAGTCCATACACTTTGCTCGCACTCTTGTCGTCTGCTATCACCTTTTCCTTCAAAAACTTCATATACTGTAAATTCTCCAACTTATAAAGGAGCACCAAGTTGAGCGACTCGTTGAAGTACAACTCTAGCCCACTCACCACCTCTTGGAGCACCTCCTGTTGCTCTTCCAGTGTTAGCTGTGTTTCTCTGTACTCGATGTATTCTTGTAGTATAGTGGATACTGGGTTCTTTGCTGGCAAGTCAACCAATTGCTTGTCCTTGGTGATGAATTCCCAGTCATCAATGAGCAAGTATTTGAGCTGGTTATTGAATTCTAACGAGATGCTGGCTGTCTTTTTCTTAGACCTTTTGTTGGATCCCGTTTGCGAGTCTGCCTTACGTTTTAAAGTACCTGGAGGACCAGTCAGAGGTCCTTCCTGCTTGACCTTTCCTGCGGACTTTTTACGCTTGGTCAGTTGCTCCAACTCGTGTTTAGCCTTTTTGTTTTCCTCGTTGTTCTCCAACACCCTCGACTCCGTCACCCATTCGTCCCACTTGGAGTTCCATCCTTGGTAATGGAGAAAATACGCATCGAATGCCAACATTTCCTGAGGAAACTTGGGGTTGGCTTCGAATGTTTCGAGCTTTAGCTCCCCATTAATGATATTCTTCTGGTTCATCTTGTGCACCTTCAACACTTTGGCCTGGTAGATCAATGGGCCGTGGAAGGCCAACACTGTATCATTTGGTTGGTAAAGAGTCATTTAAATTTTGAGAAAAGCAGCGCAGCAGCAACCTTTTGATGAATATCAGCACTTTCAATGAAGCACAGCTCTATAACTTGGAACTACCAACGATTATTGAATACCAGGTCCCAATCTTTGTTGATGGAAAAGTCAATGTCGTGCAATTGTAATTATCGCGGGCGACACCGACGACATTCCCCCTCAAAAAAAAAACTCAGAAAAAACAAAAGCACACATAAAAAAGTAATTAGGAGACAAGAAAGGCATCAGCAAGCACGGAGCAGCGCAGGAACCAAGCAGCATCAAGGACTTAAGGACAGCGAGAAAGAGAACAGCGCCGGCAGTAGCATTTCCCCCGGTTTTTTTTTCGCAGTTTGTTTGTTTATTTGCTTCATTTGTTTGCTCCAGATTGAGCATTTTAGAGAGAGGAGAGCAAGCATAGACAGTCATGGTTCAGTCCAACTCAGCAGGGATAGTTGGGATACACTACAAGGTGGGCAAGAAGATAGGTGAGGGTTCGTTTGGAATTATATTCGAGGGTTTCAATATCTTGGATAACCAGCAGGTTGCAATCAAGTTTGAGCCGCGCAAGTGCGACGCACCCCAGTTGCGAGACGAGTATCGCAGCTACCGAATCTTGAAGGACTGTGTGGGGATACCACAGGCGTACTTCTTTGGCCAGGAGGGCGTTCACAACATTTTAATCATCGACTTGCTCGGTCCTTCGTTGGAGGACTTGTTTGACTGGTGTAACCGCAAGTTCTCGGTCAAGACAGTGTGCCAAGTGGCCAAGCAGATGATCACGCGTGTGCGCGAGATCCACGACAACAACCTTATATATAGAGACATCAAGCCGGACAACTTCCTTATCGGCAAGCCCGACACACCAGAGGCCAACATGGTGTACGTTGTGGACTTTGGCATGGCCAAGCAGTACCGCGACCCACGCTCCAAAACACACATTCCGTACCGCGAGAAGAAGGCCTTGAGCGGCACGGCACGTTACATGTCGATCAACACACACTTGGGGCGTGAACAGCTGCGGAGGGACGACTTGGAGCTGTTGGGGCACGTCTTTATGTACTTTCTACGCGGGTCGCTTCCATGGCAGGGCCTCAAGGCACCCACCAACAAGCAGAAGTACGAGAAGATCGGCTTGAAGAAACAGACCACGACCGTTAACGACTTGTGCCACGACTACCCAATCCAGTTTGCACAGTACTTGGCATATGTGCGGAGTCTCAAGTTTGACGAGACCCCGGACTACGATTACTTGATAGGGTTGATGGACAAGACGTTGGTGCTGTTGGGACACCCCACAGACGACAACCACTACGACTGGATGGACTTGAACAATGGACGTGGCTGGGACGCAGCCCTCAACAAAAAAGCCAACTTGCACGGGTACGGCAACCCACACCCTACAAGAAGGCATGCTGCACACACTCCACACCACCCACCACAACAACCGCAACAGGCACCAACACACCAACCGAATAACGCATACTACCCGCAACCGTACATGCAACAGCACCGCAACTCTGGGTCGCTGAAACAATACAAGAAGGTGGCAGCACCTGGCCAGCACGGGCCCTACAACTCGATCCAACAGGACGGCACCGCACACAAGTCGTACTACAGCCAGCACACCCCGTCGCAAGAAGGATACAACTTCCAGAATGGCATGGTTCCGGTGCGAGACGAGGGCGACTTGCATTCCGGGCTGCTGAGCTACTTGGAAAGACGAAAAGACGGTCTGTGCTTGCGGGCTATATTCTGCTGTATATAGTGGTAGGGGGGGGGGGGGGGTAATCTTGAGCATGCTCAAGACGATATTTTTCCACCGGCAATCACTGTTGTCTCATGACAGATGATTGACGAGCTCATAAGCATTCCCGACGGATGTACGAAGTCAATGCACATGGATAATGAAAGACTTTGCATGCTAAAACGTTTTCAATTCCTTTTGTATGTTCTGCTTTAATAAACTTTTGATTCTTTAGAGGGATGTAGTTGGTTTTGTAGGAGTATGAGAAAAGAAGAAGAAGAAGAAGAAGTGGAGAGTCTGTGTGATTTGATCTTTGTAAAAACGATGGGCGGACGATTATGATTTACCTGTGCCATTACTGGTTTTGTGAAAATGGTGGACAACAGAGAATGAACAGGTGAAGTTTGCTTTGAGTTTCTTGTGGCAAAGTTTTCCAAACGATTTGATGAGACGTTCGCCTCGATACTCGCCATCAGGCTGAAGACAATTCAGTCTAAATAATTGGATGATATATATTTTTAAAGTATAAGGTTTGGGATGAGATGATGCGGCGAGAATTGTAACGACTGGCAGGTAAGGTGGACTGAGAATTAGTTAACAATAAAGGCATGCATGGAAGAAATTGAGAGGTAAATGTGATGAGAATACGTGAGATGACGAATATGAAGAATGGATCTCCGAAGGCTTTGGTGCGTTTATGCAAAGAGCCAACAATCTGAAATCAAATTCAATAACTTCCATGCATAGTGTCAGGTCTCAAAGCCAAAATTAGGTTATATGAATGAAACGAAATGTTTTTCGCCGCATGGATCCGGTAGGGCTTGTTGGTTTTGAAAGTGTGGCATTGAGTGAATTTGAGAGGGTTGATCTGATTTCCTGAATGTAGATGATCTACAGGGTAGAATGGGTGAGTGAAAATTCTGCAAAGGTGGTATTTTCATAGAGTGACGTTGTGAAGAAGTGAATGGGGTGTGAATTTGGTGAGAAAGCTAGGGTTTCAAAGAGAACGAGTGGTAGGATTGAGGTTAGCATGGATATGTTGAATAAAAGGAAAATAAAGCGTCGAGCTAATAATTAACACCAAAAATCTCACAACGTAACAGTTAAAAGGAGTTTTTGGAATTGAAGGCTCTTAAGAAAAGATGCTAAAGCCAGTTGTTAGATTTTTCTATCAATTAAGGTTCCCATGGCTGATGAATTTTACAGCTAGTACATTTTCAGGTATAGTACATATTGTGGTCTAAAATTCTTGCGAAATCGATCTATTCTACCTTCACAAGTAGCTGCTGGATGGTGTGATCGCTATCCTCATCAGTCTGCAAATTTGCAATTCAACTATGAGGTTCTTTGTAATATGTTAACAGTTCGTAAACGCATAAGCTTCCTTCAGTTATCATTCAAATAGGAAAATGAAGCTGCACCAACATTCTTCTCAAGGTTAGGCAGTCTACAGTTACAACCAGCAGTCCAAACTACCTTCCAAATCCCAAACACTTGATACCAAGTTTATGAACTGCTATTCCTGGATACAGATCAAAATTTGCAGCCAAATTTCTGAAGGATTTCCAGACAGACCTGGGTGCTAATTAAGCTGTTATTCAGATTGCGACCTTGCAGCGAGGATACCCGTATGGGGACAGGACAATATACACCCTTATCCTTACTGGTTAGTCAACTCTGCAGTTTATTGAGAACTAGGATCATCTCAGTGGTTATCCGACTTTGAGCTTCCCAGGAGAGCATTAAATTAACACTTAGACTTAATTGTGATTTACAATCATAGCCTTTCATAGAAATTGTTGTAATGGAAAGTCTTTTCTGGTTTTGATAGAGCTTCAGTTGTAGGACAGTGGAGCACGAACTCAAGTGGAATTGAAGCATAGAACTAGGTGCTGAAGTTCTTTCTATCGTGCGAGTGGGAGGGTTGCACTATGGACTCGACAATCGTTAGGAATGGGGATTCAAAAGCCGCATAGACGTTGGTAAACTTGAGTAATAAACTTGTGAAAGCAATGTCCTTGGATTGAAAAGTTGTACTGGATGTACTATCCTTGCCTCGATTCATGTACAACAACAAACTGATGGACTTCTCTTTCTTCTTAGTCTTCCATTTAGATCTCCACTGAAATGATAGTAACTGCTTACTGATAGCAACAACGAACAGTCCAGTGTAATCGGAAAATTGAGCATATTCAACTACACCATTTAATCAATGAGAAATTCACGGAGACCGGTGTGGCTTTAGTATGCTTGGGGTGCACACAGAAGATGGCCCTGAAGATCCTTCATTTTTAACTCTCCACTCCACATGAAGAGCAAGATCATCTGACATAGTTCATCTACCATTTCACGTTTACCTTCTCATATCTACCTTCAAACACCTCCCATAACTGATCTCCTTGGTTGTCAAGCAAATTCATTGCTCTGATCTAACAAATCAATTCTTACTGAAAGACTTGTACACCCCATAAATCAACACCACACCAAACATAATTAACCAGCACCAAAACCAAACCAGGCCCAATAATTACTACCAGACTTCTACCACCACCATAAGAAATCAACTTCTATCATCTCAGAGAACTACAATCCCAAACCCAAATTAATTTGCAACTCCACAAAAATTATAAGAGCACTGAGCCAAAAGATGCCATGCTAACAAATCGCAGCCTCAGTAATTTCGGTCTTTTGCCGTCAATCACGGCCAAGTATTAAAGGTTAATTGCAATAAGTCCGCTAGTAGATGCCCAGGCAACTCGTAATTTTGGTTCAGCCAAGTCTTATGTCTTCTTGAATAGATTAAGAAAAGATGTGGCGTGTCTACATGTGTCTACATGTGTCTACATGTGTCTACACTTATCTACATACAAGAGATTAAAGTAAGTCATTTGAATGCGATGAGTTGTCAAACATTTATGAAACACCTTCAGATAAAGAGTTTTTAACCAAATTAACGACCGAATTCCCCAAGATGAGCCTCACTTTTGCTTAACAAGCCAAAGAAAATCATTGGACGAGAGCGTAGAACAGATTTTACTTCGCAACGCTCGTGGTGTTCTATAATCACAACCATAAATATACGCACCAGCACGATTTATTGAGTGTCCTGGGGTTGTGGCATTTGCATTGCCAGACCTGACTTTGCATCACTTGACACCACTTAAATTGATATGGCCAGTACAAACCTTAAGTGAAGGCTAAATGGCACAGTTGAGGCAACACTAAAGCAAAAGTAGGGCAATGTTGGCAGGTCATGGTAAAAAAATAAAGCAACTCCAATGACTATCGCCGGTTTTCTTCTGGACCCTAAACCTGAAAGCCTTCTGGAAGAGTGCCACAATCAAAATCCATTGAAAAGTATTCATGTATGCTCACCCTATGTAGAGAGTTTCTGGTGTTGTTTAGAGCCATGACCACGTTGCATCATTAGATCGTTCCATCGTTGCTTCTTCAGATGTTTCGACTGCCTTTTGATTGTTGCATTCGGTTAATTCAATCGGCCCCATTCGTCATAACTCTCCACAACAATGATTGCAAAATATACCGCCAAAAAAAAAATTGGAAGGGCCATAAATGTGGAGCTTCTTAGAACGGCATAGTTGCAAATTGAAATTGCTATTTTACCTGTGGGCCTGTTCAGGAGGAGAATACGCCCATCGGAGCTGTGCTTTTTGCGAGAGATAAGAGTTGTGGCATCCTCAACTAAGGTATAGCCTCAGCTGCTTTGCTTGTGCCACTAGTATATAAATACACTCTGATATCCTGTTAATTACTAGGAACAACAAGATGTCTGAGAAGCTCGAACTAGTTGGAAGAAAAGCCTTGCAAATTGTGTTTGGTATCGATGAGAACGAAAGGTCCATCAACCTGGCTATTGCTGATGGGTACTTGAGTGACGATGATATCGATCAAAATTCGGTAGGTGCTCCTGTCGAAAAGCAGAACCCTTTGGGTTACAACTTGGACTATGTCACTGCCTTCTACATGACAATTCAGGGTATTATTGGTACTGGTATTTTCTTGTCTCCTGCGTCTATTGTCAAGTCGATTGGATCTGTCGGTGCTTCCTATGTTCTTTGGGTCGCTGGTTTCTTCATCGCCCTTTTTGAAGTGTTTGTCTACATTGAATTCGTCACCTACTTCAAGAGAAGATCCGGTGGTGATGTCGCTTACTTGGAACAGTGCTACCCTAAGCCTAAGTTTTTCGTTCCTACTGCCTACGCTGCCGTTACTATTATTTTGTCCTTTGCTACAAGTTCGGCCACTGCTTTTGGTACTTATATTTTGAACGCCCTGGGTGCTGAAGCCACCCCATGGAGACAAAGAGGTATCGGTGTGGCTGCGTTGGTCTTGGTCCACGTCCTTACTGCCGTCAGCTCGAAGCACGCCGCGAGATTGTCAAACTTTTTGGGTTTTGTCAAGATCGTGTCTGTCTTCTTCATTATTATCACCGGTTTTGTTGTCCTTGGTGGAGGAACCCACGTCAAGGACCCACACGCTGTCTTCAGAAACGCATGGGAAGGCTCCACCACAGACGGTAACGCTATCTCGAACGCCATTATCAAGGTGTCCTTCTCGTTTGGTGGTACCGGTTATGTGTTCTCCATGGTTGGTGAAACCGACCCTAAGAAAACTAAGAACTTGTTCAGATACTTCCTTCCAGGAGTCATGGTGTTTGTTTTCGTTGTCTACATCTTGATGATCACCGCTTTCTACCTGTCGTTTGAATCTGTTGCTGCGCTCAAGAAGTCTGGTACTTTGATCTCTGCTCAGTTCTTCCACAATACTTTCCAAAACAAGGCTGCTGTCAAGGCCTTGGACGTTTTGGTTGCACTTTCCGCCTTGGGCCATTTGTTGACCGTTGTCTTGGGTCACTCCCGTGCTCTCAGAGAAATCGGAAGACAAGGTGTCGTACCTTACGCAAGTTGGTGGACCAGCACCAAGCCTTTGGGAACCCCATTGCTTGCCATCATTGTCACCTTCATCATCAACATTATTGTCCTTTTGGCTCCTCCAGCTGGTGATGCTTACAACTTTGTCGTCGACGTCGGTTCTTACTCTGGTTACTTCTTCAAGTTGTTGTTGTTTGTTGGCTTGTTCCTCTTGAGAAAAGAGAGAAAGGCCCAAGGTTTGGGCTACGCCGGATGGAAAACTCCTTTGCCTATCTTGGTCATCACCATTTTGTTCTACATCTTTGTCATCGCCATGGCTTGGGTCCCACCTAAGGGTACGTTGAAGGGTTCCGATGTGTCCTTCTTGTACTGTGCGTACGCTGCGACTGTCATCGGCATTCTCATTGTGTGTGTCTTGTACTACTACGTCTGGGCCTACATCTTGCCAAGAATCGGCAAGTACGAACACAGACAACACTTCTACACCTTGGAAAACGGTGAAGTTGGCCAGACCGTCATCCATGTCGGCATCGACGAACTCGCCAAGTGGGATGCTGAGCATGACCACTCTGGTAGACTCCTCGAAGAAGTCAGCAACCTGGACGAAGTCTCTGTCGAAAAAGTTAATCATGTAACTGACCTGAAGAAGGATCACTTGGCATAGTCTCAGCTATCTTATATATTCTGTACAGAAGTAATTAATAAAATTTGGATTTGATTAATGGCTGCAAAATTGCATTTCCTAATTTGGGACCTGTCTATTTTGAAGTATTATTTGTTATACGAGGAGGGGGAGTTGCCAGTATTTAAGTTGGGAGGGAAGTGGATTGTAGAATGTAATGATGTAGCCAGGTTGGTAGACTAACAACATGGAATGTAATCTTGTTTTAATTTGCCTTGTAACTGAACTACAAGCTATAAAGTGCTCGGTATTGGTGCCATAAAAACTGGAGAGGGCTAAAGGAAAGTAAGCATTATCCTAATAAATGGAGAGAGTGTTTGTGCTTCAATCAGTGATTAGCATAAACCCACTCATGCCAATATCATTTAACTTTTAGATTGTCAGATCAAGGGTGTATGATACTTATTGGAAGCGAAGTTCAATCCTGAGATTAGTAATTCTACCCCTCCTCAGTATTTTCAGGACAAATACACCGCACCTCTTCACTTCGAGCTCGCCACGCTCATTCAGGCACTACAAAAGCTTGTGTGCTAGCTCTACTCACCCCAACTCCAAAAACATTAATGTATAACGACGAATATGAAATAAAAATAAAAACAAGCTCCTATACGATGTTAGCCTCTACTCCACAGAGTCTACTCCTGACCAAATCCAACGGTTTCCTCCACAGCCAAGGTCAACTTTTGCTTCAAACTCTCGTAGTCTATGTATGGAGGTAAGTCTACTCTGTTGAAACAAGTGTGCGACTTGGGCAATTGGTTTGACTCACCCGCCTTTTCGATAGTGAACCTACGAGGTCCGTCCGAACCCTGCAAGTCCTTGAAACCGTTAACAGGGATACGCGAGGTACCGGTGGTGAACTGCAACAATCTTGCCTTCTGTTCCGAGTCCCACTCCTTGATACATTGCCAGAACCATTGGATCACCTGGTCGTTCTCTTGGTATCCTCTGTAGTCGGTGTGCTTCTTCCAGTCCTCCACGTCGATCTCTGCCAAACCACCAATCAACAACTCCAATTCTCTTTCGTCAAAGACGTTGACCAATTCCTGTGGAATCAACTCGTTGAATCCGTCAATGAATGCCTTGAATTGTTCGTCTACTCTTCTCGAAATCTTCCATTCTGAGATCAACTCCACGTACTCGCGCTTGTTTTCCTCTGTCACCTCGATGTCTCTTCCACCTGGCTTCAAGTCAACCTCCACAATCTCACCGAAACGTTCGTCTTCGGCGCTGAAGGTCAACTCCAAGATGTCAGTGATATCGTTGTCGCAGATCCACTTCAAGGACCTGAAGAACTCTGCGTCCACACCTTCCATATCGGTCAATGCAACCTTCTTGTGCAACATCATCTTGTACAATGCTCCCACAAAGAAGGCGTCCAAGAATCTTCTGTGGAACACACCCAATCCTACGACTCTTCCAATGAACTTGAAGTAACTCAAGTGCTCTGGGTTGATACCCGAGTTGGGGTTTATCTGCAACGTGTAGTTGTCGTGTGACGAGTACTCAAACAAACAGTAGAATGGGTTGAACATGTCGTGCGAAAGCAAAAAGAAGAATTCTCTCGAAACTCCACCATAGTCCAAACCTTCTTCTCCGTCGAACTTGATCATCAAACGCTTCTTCAAGTCTTCTGGAGTCTGTCTCATAATCTCCTGGTACGAGTCCTCAAAGATATGGTCTCTTCTCACCTTGATGTGGCATTGACCAGGCAAGATACGGAGTGCTGGTTGCGATCTAAAGTAGATCACCTTTCTTCTAAAGTCACGCTTGTACTGTGGCACGTTCTGGTCCAAGGAGGATGGTAATCTTGGGTCGTCCCATGTCGTGGTCTTGGTGTTGTGGTCTACAAAGTACACTCTTGCTGTGTTGGTCAACCTCATTTCCCATCCTGAAGGCAATGGTCCCAATTGACTCACAGGTTGCTGTTGGATGGTGGTGTTTGGTCCAAAGGTACGGATGTACTGTTGTCTTCTTGGGTCCACCCAGGTGGTTGTTCTCGTGTTGTGGTCTACAAAGTATGGTCTTCCCTCGGTGGTGAAACGTTGTTCCCATCCGGAGGGCAATTCTCCCAAGCCGGTGGTGGTTCCGCCAGACGATGCCATTGAGACGGCTGCTGCGGGGCTCACAGGTGTGTTGGCACCGGAAGCATTGACGGTCACGTTGCCTGTGGTTGTGCTGGAGCCGGCATTGATCGAAGGTGGTGCTCCGCCAGGTTGTTCCAGTGGCAGCAATGGGGTCTCGCCAGGTAAGGTACGTCCACGGTGCTGTCTTCTTTCGGCTTCTGTGGCGTTGATTCTCTGTTGGCCACGCTCCAGTTCGGATTGCTCCAAGGTGGGTCTTTGCCAGGTGGTTGTTCTCGAGTTGTGGTCGACATAGTATGTTCTTCCAAAGTTGTCGGTTCGTCTTTCCCAGCCGGTCGGCAATCTGCCGTACTGGTCTTCGAACGACGAGTACTGTCTGTTTGCGTCGGACGAGTCTGCAGGTCCCGAGCTGGCGAGGGTGGTTACCGGGGTGGACGAGGTGTTGGTGGACAGCGGTGGGTTTGAAGGTGCGCTGCCAAAGTCTGGTCTTGCTGCGGTGCTTCCGTTGCGTGGACGGCTGCTGCCGTTCAGGGAGGCCGTGCCATTGTTGTGTGATATCACCACAATGATCTTCCCGCTGACAGCCAAGTTCTCGTTGGACTTTTTCAAGTCCCGTGTAATGGTTTCCTCCGAGTTGGGCAAGGTCAAGTCGATGACGTCGCCAACGCGGACATTGACGACACCCAAGAACCCCTGGTCCTTTTTCTTGAACTTCTTCTGGTCAAACACCTGGATCACCAAGATGGAGTCCTCCAACAGGTTGAAGTTGAACGACTCGTTCCAGTATGGGTTCAATGTTTTCTTTGCTGTTTTCGTTGTCTTTGTCTGGGAGCCGTCGACGGTGATGACTGCGAACGGGTCGGGCTGGCGGAACACGTCTCTCTTGTAGAGCGACTCGGCAGCGACTACCTTGACGTTGATAGATCTGGACATATCGCTATGTGTTTAGATATGCTACTTGTGCGATGGATTGCGATGGGAACAGTACGCTGACTCAGGCGTATTCTTTCAGTAGGCAGATGACGAACTGCGAGCCTCAAGATGTGCTGAAGATACGATACTAGGATCCGCTGGACACTAGAACAAGATGCGCGTGTGTAGAAGACACGGACAGGGGTGGTTGAACTATAGATGTACGGCTACTCAACTGACTCCAGTGGCGTATAAGTTGTCTCCTATATTTTTTGTTTTTTTAAGGAGTTGGTTTTGATTTTTTCAGAGCGGATTGGCTGGTAAGGGCCTGGGGACGGGATAGGGTGTAGGGTTTGGAGAGGTGGGAGGTGGGGAGGAGAGGGTGAGGAGAGTGGAGGTGAAGAGAGTGGTTTTTGTTTGGTGTGGGATGTAGAAGAGTGGTATGGTTGAGTGGGTGCGAGTGTAATTGTGGTTGTTGAGGAAAGCAGGGCTTGAGTATGGATGAGAAATGGTGATGTGAGGATTGGTGGTGATGGTAATGATGAAATGGTATGTGGATGTGATATAGGTGATATGATATAGGTGATATGATATAGGTGATATGATATAGATGTTCTACATGTCGCAGTTGAGTTTGAGATGTGTTTCAGAAGTTTGAGTGAAGGTGTGCAGAACAAGTTGGTTGACTCAATTGCTCCGAGTCTTCACTCAGTGCACACAGTAACGGCTAATGATCTTACAATAGAATGAGTAATGAACATGCAATAGGATAAGCAATGAATTATGAAGAGGAAGAAGACATTAGTAATAGCGAGATGAGGCGCAACAGATACAAAGTCAGAATGACATGGACTGGAGGAAGAAGTGACGTTGCCTTGACTATAAGCCACCACTGAAAATCTAATAAGTGACGGAGAAGTGGGGTGTGAGATGGAACCGAGTTAGAAGGTGGATCGAAAGTAGTTGCGAGTAGGGTAGTTGGGAGTAAGGACTACGTGATTAGAGTGAAAGAGTTGTAGTACACTGCTCGAATAATGTTGGACCGTTATAAGTGTAGAGAAGATGTGTGGACTGAAAAATCAGTACGTCTTGATTGGGAGATGATTAGATACTCCGCTTAGATAGAGGAGATGAGGGGTGTTGGGGTGTGAGCGCAGGATGGATGGAACGTTGAATTGTGGTTACATGTGTCAGATAACTGGTATCTGCTTGTGTGTATTCCTTTTATACTACTAGCTCATACTGTTGGTGTATAATATTATGGTGTACATAATAGTGGAGTTGGAAAATCCATGGATGAGATGTGCATTGTAAAGAAAAGTTGGAAAGAATAGTGGGAAGAATGGACTAGTTGGATATGGGTGCAGAGGTTTATCAAAGAGGAAAGTGTGAGGATGAGTAGTACGTACCTTCATTTCAGGTTTTCTTACACTAATAGAAAGTATAGTTAGGTACTGAATATTATTTGCACTATGTAATAGATAAACTAGTACATTAGACAGTTTCTAATTGCCTATACTATTATACTACTGAATAGTAATAGATAAACTAGTGTATTAGATAGTGTGGTTTACTATAGTAATAAAATATTTGGTGCAGTATACTCGCAGGACTCGATATTGCTAGTACTAAGAGTGCTGTATTAAGATAGCACTAATGTACTATTGGATTCACAGTTGAGTACTTCCACACTATCGAATAGCACTACCATTACTTGAACTCATGTGTTCCTATTATTAAAGTAATACTCAAGTCAAGAATGGTGATAGTCTGAGGAACTTGTCATGTTCTTCACAAACAAACGGGAAGTCCAGGCAGTTTTCTAGATTTGGCGAGGTTCATTCCAGAACTGCAATTTCATACTGGGTTTGGTCACCTGGAGTTTAAACAGTTGTAAACCATATCAAAATCGTTCTCATCAAACCTTTACCTTTTCTTCTCCTTCAATTTTAACAACCTTCTCTTTCAGAACCTCGTCAGCCACCAAAGAGAATTCGCTGAAAAGCAGATCACTCAAAACTGACTCATGAGCACCAACATAGGTGGCAACTTCCCAGGTCCAAATTCATGATAGAAATGGTCACAAGTCTTGAGAGACGAACAGATCGAGGCCACGAATACATTAGAGTCGAGTAACTCCACAGTGTGAACAAATTTAGACTCTCTGCAATCAAACACACTTCTCCCACTATGCAACACTCGCCGCAACAATACCATGCCTATGGCCATGAATTTTAAGGAATGAATAACTATATCCAATGCTCCTTGGTCTGAAAGATACTAAAATGCTTCAACTGCGTTTAATGATTCTCTCTTCTGTAATGCAAATTCTTTGAAATGTTCCAAATTTTGCAGCCATTAAATTCCGAACATATGAGCCTCTATTCCTTCAATTTTGCGTGAGGAAATGGAAATATGCAACTGATTATTGTTAGGATCTGCACAAGACTCAGCCTAGGCCTCACAAACGTTGTGATCGGTAATTTCCTGCCCTTATGTCGTGGTCCGTCTCTCCAAGATCTCGTATTTTGCACATGTTTTCGTTGATTGCATTCGGAACGCTGACGAAGAATTACCCGCACCATGGAACAAGCATCTTTACGCTTTTAAGCTGCTATTCTTCCGAAGGACGTGAGGAACAGATAGTTGTGAACGTTGCATTGCTGTAAAAAATCAAGGGCCCAATGAATTAAAATGCAAAACTGTTCGTACTTCAAAAGCAGCGTTCATCAAGCAGTAATAGGTAGATTCTATCAGTACGACATAGGATCTTTTACTTGGAAGTAAAATGATCTGCTATGGTTGAGAGGTTCAGCCTATTGCGGATAAGGCCGTTTGTCTCCGACATACAGATATAGATTACATGCTCCGAACTTGAATGTTGTAGCAAACCAATTAATAAGGGTGAAGATCACGGTTGTAATTTTGCTTCCTTGGCACTGTCACTGGTCAATTTCCTTTCGAATTATGTCCATTCGGGCTGGCTGAAAATGTATTTATCTAGTTATTCGTATAACTTAACCGAGCAAAAGAGAAAGGACGCAACGAAAAGATATTGAATAAAGACACGAGTTAACCTGACCACTAGATTAGTTATTGTAGTTGATAAACATTAGAATAGTTCGCAAACTCTTCACTTCCAAGATTTTGCAACCAAATTTACACAGACGAATCATACATCCATTCTATCCTACTTGTTTATTCATATTCTAATCATTACTGTACACTCGAAGGTGATCATTAAAGTCTAAATGAGAGTCACACTGCCACTCCCCTAACCGAAGCCTCGTCCTCACTAAATTCTATACTGTTCAATGCTCCTTTGAAATCAGGCATCAACATTGGCTGCGTATGCACCGTTTTTGCCGTGGACAACGTATCCATGGATTCGTTAAACAACTCGTCCGCCGTGTCCGGCAGTATCAGTCCAATCGATCCAGATTGAAGTGAATAATGCGAGTGGTTAGGATGCTTGGAGTGTCCAAACTTGGGCGACGACTCCATGAATCTGAAGTCGTACGCAGATGCAATAGGCGATTCCGCAGTCACAGGTGTGACTAGATAACTCTGTCTGTTAAGCCTTAAAGTGGTAGTATTTTGGTGCAAGTTCAACATCAACGGTTGAGTTTTGTTTTCTTCCAGTAATGATTCGGTTTCGTTCAACGTATCATCATCCGCTGATGCTTCCAATGCGTTTTGTTCTTCTTCCTTGGTTTCAGCCAAGTATCCAGCAATATCCAAGCCCTCAGTAAGTTGTGCACTAAGCCTCTTAACTATACTCAAAGGTTTCACCAACGAAACCACCAGCGAGTTCGCCTGTTGCAGCACCAACGTAGCACTCGAGACGTCTGTTCTCTTCATCATATCGATATCCATAGCTGTGTAATGCTTCTTCTCAGGTTGGTTGTATATCCTAGAATGTACACCAAAGAACGAACTGCCGTCTATCAGAAGCACCTTCATTTCGTCATCATATCGCACAGAGCTCATGGCTATGATGTTGGTGTTGGACGCAGGTAATATGGTCCCGCATTGTCTCTGCAGTCGTAATTCCTCCAACTTGTTGCTCAGTGGATTGAAATTCACGCTGCTGAGCCCTTCTTTAAGACTGCAAACTACCTCATGTTCTTTGGCAACCACCTCAGAGAGGTCCCAGTGGATGATGTTACCGTCGTGACCTCCTGTAAACAAGTCGTTCTTGCTCCATTCAAGGTTACTAACTCTGCCCATGTGCCCACGCAAACGAATAAACAGCTCGCTGGTGTTCCGCACATCAAACACACGCACTTGACCATCATAGGAACTTGCTGCAAACACAGTTGGGTTTTCAGGATTGAACCTAATCACGTTACTGGTCTTAGTGAATTGCCGAAGCTGAGGTTGGTCTTCTTCAATACGCATATCCATAAGCCCAACTCCAAACTTTCCACATATTCCCAAGGTGTTTTTGGTCTGGATGTCGAAATCAACAATCCCTCCAACCAGTCTTATCAGTGTAGGCAATGGCTTCAGTCCAGAATTGTTGATGTCCCATTGGTACAAATGGTTGGAGTACAAACTGAGCATTTCTTCTTTGGTAGTGAAGTCTAGTTTGTGCACATTTCCATGCGATCCTTTCAAGTGTTTTCTGTGGTTGAACCTCTTACATATCTGTGCTTGCTGTTCAACATCTTCGTACATGTCTCTGGTAGGCACAGAGATCAAATGTGCATAGCCCTTATTGTTCCCGGTAGCCAAAAGCTTGGAGCTCTTGGGCGACCACTTCATCGTGTGTATATTAGGCAAACTGATAGTCTTATGGTGAACCAAGAAGTTGTCCAACACGTCCAACTGGTAGATGAACAAGTTGGACTCTTTGCTTCCACTGGCAAGGGCCAAAGTCGGAGTCACAGACTCTTCATGACTGACACTCATACTAGTCATATGGAACTGGTCGTCCGGAATCTTCCAATAGTTCGACTTTATCTTCAATCCGTCTATGGCACACGATTTGTTCAACACTGCTGTATCATCAGGACAATTAGGATTAAGTAACCACGACTTGGACGAAGAAGAAAAACTCTCGACGCTGGGGATGGGGGACAACCTGCTTTGGAACCTCATTGCATTGTTTCTAAACAACAAAACTGGCTCGTAGAATTCACTCATGCTCTTTGCAAATACTAAGCGTGCTTCAAAATTGACAGATCCCGTCATTTATATGTCCCTGCAAACCTAATCACCTCTTTAGTACCCACAGAATCTAACCACGACGTTCGCTTGCTGGTGCAGGTTACCGTATTCTTTTTGAGTGCCTCCCATCCTGGATTACACAGCTCCTTTCGGCTTGACTACCAGGCATCTCTTCAATGGCTGGCTCTTTAAGCTTTAAACGTGCAGCCTCGTTCAAATCGGGTAATTCGGTCACGTGAATCTGGAGATTTGCAGCCTTACCATTGGGGAACAATGCTATCCCTTCCAGCCTTCGGTATCCCTTGTAAGGGTTGAGGTGAGTGACGGTGGTATTGTTGTTGGCTCTTGGATGGGTTCTTGGATGTTTTTTGCGGGCATCATGCTCAATGTAACAATACAGATTAATCATGTATATGGTATATGATGTACACTGGTTAACTTTCGAATGATGGATATTCATTATACACCACCGTACCTTAGTATTCTTATCAGAAAGGGTTTCCCGTTTATCTCTTCCCTTAAAAGTGTACCTATTTCACTCTTAAACTTTCCACATCGTTAAGGAGCCGGAATAAGCTCTAGGTTATAGTTGATGTGAAACAGATGTTGACAGCTGTACTTGCTAAAACTAGTTTAATTGACAGTGTTTGTTTGTTTCTCACTTCTGGAATGTTTCATCAACCTGTATTTTGATTTAATGTATGTCTATGCCTATCACGTATGATTTGGTATCGTTCAGGTGCTGATTTAAAACAAACAATAAAGGGCTGAATCTTCTATGTACGGAGAAGCCCTTGTAACGGTGTTTAAATTTCTTAATTATGGACGTACTCCGATGCCTTCTGTGGTTTTATGTATGTAATATACGTACTATTCAGCCAAGAGTGAAGTTAACTGTACTTTCAAGCCAGTAGTACCCCTGTCTTTTGAATGTACTTGCTAGCCAACTCTCTGTCTGACCATGTACTTGCATACCTTCCCCTGAATATCATGTACCTGTTAGCCCTCTGAGCTGCGGAAGTACCCATTCGCTGGGACTGAACAATGCAGATGATAGGACCGTAAATCATTCCTGGCAATCGTTTAAACTGCAAGTAATCTACTTGCAGAATATTCAACAATGCATTTTCAGTTCGGAAGCTTCTCTCAACGTTTAGGGGCCGCTAATTCACTGATTTTACAATGTTGTTTTACATCCCTCCGGCTCACCTTTCCCTAAAATTCTGTCAGTCCTTCCTGGAAGTGTAGGTGGTTTGTTTAAAAGTAGAATAATCAGATGAGTTGTTAGCTTCTCCAAGTCCGTCCTCGCCCATTTGTTGAAACTCTGCCACCCTTATACTATGGTTTTGATTAAATTACTAGGAGGTTTTGAAATCACAATTAAAGAGCTTGCAGATCATATCACATATTTTTGGTTCTGGTTAGTGGTTGGAGCGTACTTTTAAGTTAATGATGATTCACTAACATGTATGTGTCTGCTTCATGTTCGTATAATCATTCATTATATTCAAACACGTTAACAAAAGTAAAAGAATAGTGAATTTCAAAAACAGATTAAGAGCGAATTTTGCAACCACTGCAACCATTCAAGCACTAGAGATATTGAATATCATCTCACTACATGATCTCCTAAATACTTACTTCAATCAAATCTCTTCCATTAATCAATCGTGAATTCTATTGGCTACTCTTCTATCTTCTCTTATAAATACATGGTTTCAACAACCACTCACCTTCAGGTTTCTTCTCACGTTTCGAACGCAACGCTTCCAACTCAGTCTCATTCTCAATGAACTTCTTCTTCTTCAATAATCTCTCGTGCTTCTCGGTCAAGATATCATTCGATGGCTTGTAGAATTCAAAGCTGGTGAACATCTTGTTTTCGTTGTCTGTCTTTCTGTGGAAAAATCCGGACAACTTGAGGGCATCAACAAACTCGGCACCCACTTCGTATGGTTGCAACTTCTTGGCCTGAGTTCCAGATTCAGTGAATCTTGATTTGATTTCAGCAATCCATAATTCTCCTTGAGGAGCTAAGATTCTGTGTGCTTCCTTGATGAAATCCAAGAAGTTCGTTCCCATTAATGCCAAACAGAAAATTACTACCGAACATGATTGGTCAGGTAATGGGACGTGTTTGATGTCAGCAACAGTGATTCTTTTGTTGTGCTTCTTCAAGTCGAAACTGTGTACTTTGATATCTAACCTGCGAGGAGCGTTTCTGGCTTTTGGTGGGTTCTTGTTAAATTTCTCCACCATGTTATTCACGTCCAAAGCAAGTTGTGCTTCTCCACATCCCATGTCTGCAATTACGATTTGTTTTCCGATACCAGGCAACCCTCCTGGTGCATTCACTTGTCTTGTCGTTGCTCTTTGTCTGATAGATTCAACAAACACATCTACTGGGTTCTCTGGCCATGACTGCACTTGCGATCTAAATCCTTGGTGGTACTCATCGAACAACGCAGGTTGTTTCTTGATCAACTCAAGCGCATCTTCCGAGCTGATTGTGTATAATTGTTCGTTTATCCATCTGAATCTCGACCCAGACAACTTGGCCATCATTTTCTGTTGTAATGGGGTTAATTTACTGGTGTCTATTGTGTCAGCAGATTGAGTATCCACCTCCTCGATCTTTCTTTTAGACGATTTCTTCGACTTTTTGGAGGTATCCTTCTCTCTAGGGGCTGTTTCTTCTGCAACTTTCTCGCCACTCTCGGTGTTCTCTCGATTACTTTCACCAGCAGCCTCCGCTCTTGCCTTTGCACGAGCTTCGAAATCAGCTTCTTGCTCCTCTTTTCTAAGCTGTCTTTCCTTTCTCTTGGACTTCTTCTTTCCTGCTGGACCTCCAACAGCAACTTTGCTCTTCAAATCCCATCCACTTACTTCAAATAATGGCATCTTGACTTCTCTGTTGATTTAAAATTTTGAAAAATTCGATGATCATCGCTTTTGATAAGTACAAGTTCAAGAGGGAACGCCCAAAAATTGTCCTGAGAGCTTCATTTGAGTTGGTGTTTGATTAGGATGGATCTAATCTAAGTTATACCGTATGAATCTTCAAGTTGACTTGGGTTACTCTAAGCATATGTCATCGGGTCTTCTTCACTGTGTAAGTACGACATTCTTCGTGTTTTACGACATCAATGTCGCAGATCATCATCTCCAACGCGTTAAGCGTTAAGAAGACAACCAACACGCTCAGGAAACTCAAAAGATACAGTAGGATCACCGGCCACGCTACCCTTAGAACTACCACATTAAGTTTTTAAATCCATAAGTGTTGATATCATAAGAAGTTTCAAAACTTTGAGGAAATCAATCAATGCTTAGCCTTCACCAGAACATGAATACACCAATAACATCCAATATCCATTAATTAACTTAATTACGAGTTTGTTTGATCATTCAGTTCGGTTACTGTTAATTAGAGAGGTGATTTTTACGGTTCATCCAATTTGAAGCTCGTTGCAGTGGAAATACATACCAAGGCATAGAATATGAATATCGACTTTGCACCAGGACAGAACCATATACATCGAATAGTTGATGGAATCCCGTACTATGAGGAGCTGTTATTTCATTTGGCACCTACCATGAACCGGCCTGTAAACTTGCTCGTTTCAGACATCAACTCAGCTCGCAATCCACACATCTTCTATGATCGGTTCTTGGCCAACACACTTTTCATTAATAACCACCCTATTAGGAGGGCAATTATTGTGGGACGGATCAAGAGCATTCTGCAGAAAGAAAGAGTTCTAAGGCGTCAGAACGCTAGCTCAACCTCCAACTCATGTCTGTACTATCTTGTCACCGTGGACGACACGTCTGGAGACAACCTGTTCATAGATGTTTCCATCAATGAGGAATTGTTTTTGATCCTGGGGATCGACATAAACGACTCCTACGGAACATTGGTTGAGGTTGAAAGCGAAGGGTTCTACCACCATGCCAAAAGAAAAGTATGGGGTTTGAAAGCTAAAAGAGTTTGCAAAAGCGCAGACCAAAGCTTGAGTGGGGAAACGTCACACTGGTCGAAAGCACTTGAATTTCGACTGCTCCTTTCACAACTCTGGCAACCTTATGTACCACCTGCAGACGAACTCCCAATTCGCTATTACTTTGAGGCAGAAGAAATAAAGAGGCAGAGAAACAGAAGTAACCTTCAGATCTCTGACCCAGGCACACAAGCGATTCCATTTGTGGAAGACAGCATGCTCATACACAAGAACCGTTTTGGAGAAGAGGTTGTGGAAATCATCTACATATCAGAAGAAGAAGAAAACGAGTCTGACGTCGAGATCATCAACGTCCAGGAAACCCCGGTACTTGTCGTTACCGAGTTCCAGCTCGTACTCGAATTAGTTGTGTGGATGATCCAACACAACTTTGTGAAGTTCAAGTTGGTGCAGCTTTTCCTGGACCCCCACATCTCGATGTTGCTAGACAACATGGTGAAGTCGGAAATGGCGTGCAGGACATTCCGAGACGACTTACCTGTGGAAGAAGATAGAGAAGCCACCAAGGCGATCATATTCCACGAGGCGCGGCACAAACTACAGCTGTACAAGCTCATTCGAGTGACCAAACTGCAGACGGTCAAGCCAGCCAACTTGGAAAGAATATACAGATTGCTCCACACTAACCTTGAGAGTGTGAAGAGTAGACATCAGCTGCATATCAAGGAATTGAACACGACCACGTTTATTACCGTGCATAGGTTTGAACAGGTTAACTTCAAGTTGGTCAATGGGATCATTGACCATATTTTGCATATTCAAAAGGATAGGAGTGATTGGAGGTATGAGGTCAGGAGAACGCTGTGGATACATTTGTCGTTTCCTGGAAGGGAGGTTAGTCCTCACTCGTTGGTGACGCTGCCGATATACATATGATCTGGTTCTTGAGTTTCTTACACATTTATGATTAATGAAGATATTTATTCTTAGAGGGTCTATATGATATAAATGGATGTAATGGACATATTTCTAACACTCTCTGATTCCAAGGTATGAATAAGAACAAGTTAAGATTATTATAATTACATAGTAACAGTAGGCTTATACCAGGTATATAATTCACACTTTCTTTACTGAATATCTTACCCATTGAACCTAGTTCAACATATCACTCTTTCAAATCACCTCTCTCTCTCTCTCTCTGATCCTCCTCCTCTCCTCCCTCTAATCCTCCTCTTCTCCTCCCTCCATCCTCTTCTCCGTCAATTGCTGCAAAATCTGCGCTACCAATTCGGAAATTTCCGTTATCTTTCAATTTAAGTAGCAATTGAATTTGAAGTTTGAAAACCAACATGTCTGTTGATCCAATTACATGCCATATTTTGGACACCACGGTGGGTAAGCCTGCTCTGGGAGTCACCTGTCAAATCTTTTACATTTCTCCTTCGATTGAGTCACCTCAGGACGAAGCAGCGTATGAGATTTCGTCCAGCCAGCCGTTTGGCATGGCCAAAACAGATAACGATGGAAGAATAAAGAACTGGGTGGTCAACCCAAAGTTACTGGCATCTGAGAAGTCGGAAATCGGTATTTCTCAGACATGGGGTGACCTAAAGCCGGGTGTTTACAAGGTCAAGTTCCTTACAGGCAAGTACTTCTACGACCAGCTGCGCAAAAGCGCAGATGATGGATTGCAATTGGCTGAAAGAACCTTCTTTCCGTTTGTCGATATTACCTTCCAGGTGAAGAGTCCTCCTGATAATCATTACCATATTCCATTATTGCTTTCGAATCATAGTTATACCACGTACCGTGGTAGTTAGAGAAGCAAGAAACTGGGAATTGATAAGAGAATCAGAACAAGAGAATAAGAATAGAGTTTGGAATTGAGAAGTAAGGTTTACTTTAATTGGTAGTTATTGTTGAGTTTCATTGGGATATTTCAGGGATTGTTTTGGAGTAGGGTTGGAGAACTTAATTTATGAAGGCTTTGAAGAGCTGAGTAAGTCTTATTTGATTCTCATAAGAGCAGAACTTTGAAAAGTACCAACTAGACACTCTCAATATCACTCAAGAGCACCATGAATTTCACGAATATCATACTCAAACAATAAAATTGTAAGCAAGAACATCTGTAGATATCTAATGGTGACAATTGTACGTGAATCAGAAATGACACCACAGCAGACGAAAACCGATTAAACTTACTACGTCATACTTGATCGTACCAACTAAACTTACTTTAAACACACCATGATTTTCTAAATATACCCTACCATGATCTGAATAAACTCAACTTGCTCTAAACATACCATCTTCTGCATACCATCCATGCCAGTTATATCAGCACATACCGGTACATATCAATACAGTTTATTACCGTTTAGAACCAGTGCAGAAATACACCGACTTCCTCCATCCATTCCTCCCTCCGTCTACATTCCTCGTCATTATACTTCATTATACTTCATTGTCTATATAACAATAATATCAATAGAAAAAGTGAGTGTTTTGTTGAGAGTTCTCGTGCACTAACATTTCGTGACACTTGTAGTTGTTCAACTCATTCTTGATCTTCTTGATTTCAAATGCTTCCGTCAACGTGTACTGTGTTACTGATTTGTTGTAACGTTTGTACATGTCTGCTGCGAATGTTTCGGTGATCAACACCTTGTTGGAGAACATCACTCTCGAGCGTGTTCCCTTCCCGTTGCTGTTGCCGTTGGTGTTGTTGTTTCTTACTGCGTTGTGGTACACCAGAAACCTTTTCAAAATAGGACTCTTGACAATGTTGCTTCTTGGAACTTGCATGTCTTGGTTCTCAAAGTCCTCAAACTTCTTCATGTTCAATTCGACAAACTTGAAGTCTCTGAACTGCTTGATGAACTTGAGGTGTCCTGGCAACCGGCGGCGTTGCATAGGCGTCAACGAGTTGCACAAGTAGTGCAACTGTTCTCCGTTGATGATCATCGTCTCATATTCGCTTTCGGGAGCATCGATAATGGAACGGCACTTCTTCACAAATTCGGTGTCCACAAATATATCGTCCACCTTCCCACGAAGGTCGGGCTCTTCCAAACCTGACCATATAAATTCTTGTTGCAAGAAACGGATGTTGTCATCAATGTACAACTCCTCCGAAATGGGTCTTCCCTTCTTGTTGAAGATCATGGTTGGTGGCTTGTTCAAGCCTGGAAGCGGGGCCAATTCGTCTTCATGTTTGTCCTTAAGTTGCTGGTCAAAAATCTGTGCGCTTGTTAACTCGTCATCCTTCAAGAATGGATCTTTTCTGGGTGACGCGTTGGCGGACTTGAGGGGGATCGACGAGGTGGTTGTGATTCTGTTGAGGATAGCCGTCTTGATGGCTTCTTCGTGGTCTTGTTCACTGATATCGTTCAACTCGTGCATCATGTCGTCAAACATGTCTTCATCGGCTTCGATGTTGGGTAATTCGAACGAGTCGAGTTGAATTGGTTCAATTTCAATTACAACCTCCTCTTCTTCTTCTTCGTCGTCGTCTTGTTCATCTTTGTCCTCGGGTTCTTCGTCCTCAAGTTCTTTCAGGGTTTCCTGTTCAATGGTTTCCAACTTTGGTGCCTCCACCTTAGTTGAGACCTTAGGTTCTTCAACGTTCGCTATTGCTGATGGTGCCGGTGCCGGTTTTACAGCAGCTGCGGCAGCTGCAACTAGCACAGGTGCAGAGGGAGGTGCTTGCGAAGGTGCTTTCGATGCATTCTCCTCTTCTCTCTTCTTCTGCATGAGCTTAGCACCACGTCTGGCCAAGTTGAATCCCCCCTTCTTATGTTCTTCAGGAGTACTGTGATAAGTTAAAGATTCCTGTAAAGACTTGGCCTCCATACCACTACCACCAGAGGTCTCTTCTTCCTCAAGCATTGGGTCAAAGCATAATTGAGGTGACTTGACAGGGTTGAAGATCTTTTTCCAGAATGCACCCTTCTTGGTTCTTTTGTCATCTTCGTCAGACAGTAAATCTGTGCTTGGTGGGGTTTGCATAGGTGGCTGCAAACGTTTCGGCTCTGTTTGTCCAGGCAGTGGCTTGAATGGTCTCGATGCTGCCGCTTGCAGAACCAATGTAGGTGCAGAAAGGTTGGTCTTTGCAAACGCGGTAGACAATCCAGAAGGAACAGAAGCAGAAGACGACGTTACTTGTTGCTTGGGTGTCACCGGTTGTGGTGCCTTGAGTGCAGACGGTGCCTTGACAGATGGAAAGTCGACGACGTCAAGCATGGACCTCTTTGGGGCGTTACCATTGGCAGCCAACTTCGTAATTGGCGACGACACCGACCTGGGTGAAGCTCCAGCATCGGCTCTGGCATTCGTTGGAGGCTTGAGATCGTTCAACGAAACACTCAGACTTATGCCAGTGCCTGTGAAACCCATCTTGGTAGCAAGGGGGGTGTGCGGAATGTGAGGTCCAAGAGGACCTGGATTGGTCTGGGCACCGGGTGGACCTCTTCTCGGAGGTAACATGATGTTGGGCGAGCCGGGTGTGTCAACTGGTACAGCCTTCTGCTTCTTGGACTTTTTCTGCTTACTCTTACTGGCCACAGAAGGAGGCGGTATGTTTGCATGTGTCAAGTTGGAATGAGGTTTCACAGGTGGTGGTGGCGGGGGTCTTCTTCCTGGGGGTGTAGAGATTACTGGCGAGTGCATAATCCGTGGTGGTGTCGATGCGCTAGGGGGTGGGGTGCCAAATATGGAACCTCCGGCAGATGCCAAAGCCGGTGCTGAAGGTGCTTTCATTCCTGATCTGCTGCTTTTGGTAGAGCTTCCAGATCCGCTTCTTTGCTTTGACGAGCCGATTGCATTGGGTGGTGCAAACGTAGCTTGCAAACCAGGGTTGGGAGCGGTCACTCTCAGCTTCACAGCGTTCTTGCTTGGTGGCTTTGCCACGTAGTTGCTTGGTTTTGGTGGTGGTGTTGGTGGAAGATCTTTGGTTGTGTCAGCAATTTTCGGCGGTGGAGTAGTTGGGCGTGCTACTGGTATGGTAACATCAGCAGGGTCGGTCTTCTTGACACGTTGCTTGGTCAATGCTTGCAAATCTCCTCTAGGAGGAACTTCTCCTTGTTTGTCGTTCAAAAGCATGTCGAGTTTGTCGTCAGTGAAGTCGAGATACTTGGACGTACGTTCTGGCTTCTGTGCCTTAGCCACCTTCAGCTTCTTCTTGGTGGCTCTTTCTTTGACCACCTCGTTCTTGGTGGATAATCCAAGTCCTACTATCTCGTCTTTTCCTTTCACTTGTACCCCTCTTACAGGAGGTGGAGATGGCGCAATCGAGAACACATCGATCGTGGGTTCAGGTAACATACTAACAATTCGTTCCTTCTTTTCGAATGGGTTGTGCGCTTCATTACGTTGTTGCATGTGTTGAACGGAAAGTGGAAGAGGAATGATATCATCATTGTCCTCAATTTCCTTCAACGACAAGTTAGGATCAAGTGGTGAAGTCTTTGAGTTGCTCGCCTTGCCCACAGTCTTTGCTTTAGTCTTTGCTTGTGCTTGTTTGGCAGGAGGTTGCTTACCGAAACGTGCCTCGAAAGTACTAGGGGGAGTAGTTGCGGGTTTGTAATTAGATGTTTGTTGTTTACCGAACCGGGTGTCCATTGTACTTGGAGGGGTTGGTTTGGATTTGCTGTTGGTTTTGTATGAGCGAAGTTCAAACGCACTTGGTGTTCCCATCTCGTCAATAGGGTTGCGCTCAACAGCACCAGCAACAGCTGCTGCTATTGCTGCAGCTCCAGCAGGAATGAGAGAGATCCGGCCTTCGGATGTACTGCGTGTCATTGGAATAGATCCAAGGCTTTCTCTTCTAACGCGAACCTCAGACGTACTACGTGGAATGCTTCCAATCTTAGCTATCCGAGGATCGCTGATATGAGTCAACAGTGTAGAGTCCCTGTACCGTAACTCAGATGGAGTTGTAGGTTTGCTTGAAATGAGACTCGTCACGCTCGAAAGACCCACACTCACAGTAATGAAGTTATCTCCATTCTCTGTTGATTCGTCGTCGCTCATATCAGACTCGGCATCCAGAACACGCATTGCTGTTGGACGTCCCTCAGGAATAGTGAGGTCATGTCCAGCAGGGAGAGTATATCTAGAAGTATCGTATACTTCGTCGTCGCCACTTCCTAAAACTGCAACAGAGATTCTCTTGGAGTACTTGTTATGATGTTTAAGTGACTTCTGGGTGACTTTGATGGTCGAAGCTTCTTTTTCATTAGGAGGAATCATCAGAACTTTGGTCCTTATTAATTCATCCTGTTGAGCTGTCTCTCTTAAAGCCCTTTCGGCCTCGGCTGTGATTCTTTCTGCTTCTTCAATTGCTCTGGCCTTCTTTTCAGCCTCTGCTCTTGCTTTTGCTTTTGCTTTGGATTTCGCTTCTGCCTCTGCTTCGGCTCTGGCTCTAGCTTCTCTAGCTTCAAACTCTCTAGCTTCAGCTTCTTTAACTAAAGCTCTAGCTCTGACCTCTTCAAGAATTCTTGTTTCGGCTTCTTCTCTAGCTTTATCTTCTGCTTCTTCTCTAGCTTTCTCTTCTGCTTCTTCTCTAGCTCGAGTTTCTGCTTCGGCTTCTGCTCTAGCTTTAGCTTTTGCAGCTTCTCTAGCTCTAGATTCGGCTTCGGCTTCGGCTCTAGCTTTGGCTTCTGTATCCGCAATCGCCTTAGCTTCGGCTTCAGCTATTGCAATAGCTTCGGCTTCTTCTCTCGCTTTAGCTTCAGCCTCCTCTCTAGCTTTAGCTTCCGCTTCTTCGCGAAGTCTTTCCTCTTCTCTAGCTCTAGCTTCAGCTTCAGCTTTTTCTCTTGCTGCAGCTTCTTCTCTAGCTAATGCCTCTTCTCTCAATCTTGCTTCTCTAGCCTTGGCCTCTCTAGTTGCAGCTTCTCTATCTTGTCTAGCTTTAGCTTCTCTGGCTCTTGCCTCTCTAGCTTTTGCTTCTCTAGCAGCAGCTTCACGGGCAGCCGTCTCTTTAGCACGAGCTTCTCTAGCTCTAGCCTCAGCAGCTTCTGCAATCTCTCTTGCTTCAGCTTCCTGTCTATCTTTCGCGGCTTTGGCTGCTGCTTCTCTGATTTCGGCTTCTCTAGCTTCAGCTTTTCTAACTTCTTCTTCAGCTTTTGCTATTTTGGCTTCTCTCTCCTCTTCTTCTTCTTCTTCCCTCTCCTCATCCTCTTCATTCTTAGACTCTTTATCGTTATCATTTTCGTTTTCATTGTCACTCTTGCTCTTTCCCTTCTTCTGAAGTGCTTTGAGTTCAGCTTCTTTAGCCTCCCTTGCTTCTTTCGCTTCGCGAGCTTCGGCAAATCTAGCTTCCCGAGCTTCTCTTGCTTCCTTTTCTCTGCCAGCTTTTGTATCTTTGAATGGTACTATCTTTGCTGCAGACGATTTGGTTGCTCTGAACGATGATGGGATCTTATATGTCGTTGGATCCTTTGGTGGTGGTCTGTTCTGAGGTATAATTTCTCGTACTGTTATGTACGAGTCGGTCTCTTTTTCTTCTTGCACTGTACTCAAGTTGTCATCATCGTCGAGTTCGTATCTTCCAAGTACAATATCTTTGTATTCGAGTGTTGTGTCTGGTGACTCGGTTTTGGTTACTTCGGTTGAAGATGCTGAGGACGCTGATGAAGATTCTTCTGCAGGTGAAGCAGTTGCTTCTGCTTCTTCCACAGTTTCCTCAATGATCTGCTTAGTGTTTTCATCGGTGTTGATCGAAGTAGTTGGAGTGTGTGAGAATTGAGATGGGTTGGAGTTGGGTCCAACCGATTCCTGTGATTCTTGTGATGGAGATAACGAAGGTGGTGAGGGTGATGCAGATGGGGTCAGTTGAGTGGATGAAACAATTGACGAGTAGTTAGAAGATGCTCCAGAATACCGTGAGGACGTTTGAGCAGACTTTTGTTTGTCTGAGGAAGGTATAGTCGACGTCGAAATGGACTCGTTCGAGTGTTGGAGGTAGTCACTTGGGGAAGCTTTGAGAATGTTGTTGGAATGGAGTTGAGGAGAGTGGTAGTGAGCATGTGGCGAATAATGGTGACTCGAGTGGTGATGATTGGACGAGTGGTTGGAGTGATTCGAGTGAGTAGAATGATGTGAGTGATGGCTAGAGTGACTATTCGAGTTTCCAGAATGACTCTGACTGGATGGTTGTGCCAATTGCTGTTGCAACTGTGGAGGCAATGCTGGGGGTGGTGGAGGAGGGGCCGGAGGAGCTCCTGGTGCACTGTACTTGGTAGGATTCTGTTGATGCTGTTGAAGCTGCTGTTGGAAAGCTAAGTGCTGTTGGTACCACTGTTGGTATTGTTGTTGATACTGTTGCTGCTGCTGGAAATATTGCTGGTATTGGTTAAAGTTGGCAAATGCTGCACTGCTTGTTACAGGCAGCTGTCCAGGACTTTGATGATGTACATGTGGCAGCGATAATCCGTTCGAAAGTAACGAGCTTGTACGCAGAGCTGGTCGCAGTGTGTTTTCCAGTGTCACCAATTGCTGGCTGTACAACTGTTGAGGCTGTGCTTGGAGTGGTTCGTGGAGAATGTCCATCTTGTCGAGTTTGTTTGCCCTGATGTTCTTTGCCAAGTTCTGTTTCAGAAGCATCTTGTTGTTTGTGTATGAGGAGTTTCTGGGGAGTGAATTAAGCAGGGTATGTGAACCGTTGGGTGTGTGGCGGGGACTCGTATCGCCAGATGGGGATGTGGGCGATTGAATAGAAGAGTACAAGTCTGGAGGTCTCTCTAGCGATTGTGAGATGGGACTTTTGAGGGGTGATGAGTGGGTGTCTATTCTTGCTGGCAGTGATGGAAGTCCTGAGGTCAGCACTGAAAGTGCTGATTTCTTTGGTGTTCCAATCACTTCGCTTCCATTCAGTTGTGTGCTTTTATTCGCTTCAGAGTTTTCAGAGTTCAGCACTGAAATCTGCGAAGAGTTGATATTATCTGAATTCAGTGAATCCAGTACTGAGTCCAGCACTGGAGTCAGTGCTGGCTGTTCCTTGTTATTACCTTCCTCTTTCTTCTCCTTCATGTCGAATTTCGAAGTGATAGGAGACTTCAAAGTCTCCTCCTTTGCTTCCAAATCCGAAGTCTGGATCTTGGCAGGTCTATTTCTCTTTGAGGGCCCCAAGCGTGGACGGAATATTTCACCGTTTGGAAAGTAGTATGTGCCCAGCTGCGAACTCTTGTGGAAATTGTCGCCCAGCGACACCAGTGATGGCGAGTTGCCAGCATTGAAAGCACTGATCGAGCTGGCCACTGTTCCTGGTTGTGGCAACCCCAGCATCTTTTTCACACTTCTTTTGACAAACTTGTCGTCCATGGATATCAACCCATCAGTTGATAATCCGCGGGCATTGCCGTTGGTTTGGGCCGTCAACGACGACTTGACTGCGGCAACACTTGTCATTGTCCCGCTTTTCCTTGAGAAGTCGGTCATTCTACGTGTGTGTCGTTTGTTGTTGTTGTTGGTTTGGATCAGGAATTGGATGTGCTGATAGTTCGATGATAAGATATGAGATACTATTGGTGGACAAAAGTACAGTGAATAGTTTGGATCTGATCTTGAACTGACTGTCTTTTATGAGTGGTTGATTTCGTATGTGCCTACCACTTTCTTGATTCTGTTGTCAGTTGTCTTTGGAATCAGTTGCGTGAAGTGTTTGTTGGATCTTTCGCTGTCTGTTGTGCTTACCGTGCGGATCGTGTGGAAACGGCTCGTGTGTTGATGATACTGCTTGCAAAGTTGGTGCTCCACTAATCTACCTGCCGTTCTATCGTACAGATCTCTATAATCGTCCAGCAATGCTCTAAGACAGAAACAAGCGCTATTCAATTCAATTTTTATCAACGGTTTCGTTAGTTATGCCTTTGACCTGGACACAAAAGCGTGGGTCTGTATTTTTTGCTTCGTTCTTTGTGGTGTTCTCTGAGTTTCTTTTTCGCTGAAAAGGGAATCCTGCAGGAAGACCCCTTGTGAGTGGAGTGGGGGAGAGAAGCTGGAGATGGGAATGGAGATGGGGATCAGATGGGGGAGATGGGAGTGGTGTGACGCGGGAGCACTGTCGACTGGCTTGGTGAGTAAGCTAGCAAGAGAATCGGTGAGCAGAGTAGGCAAGTAAATGATACGGCCCTCAACGTGCTGAAGGCTACCCTCAGACATCTAATAGGGGCGCCAGTTTAGGAAAATGGGTGACAAGTGACAGACTTAAATATATTGTGTAATCGCCAGCATAGACGATTCTACACGAGATACACCGAGATGGATAAACAACACCATGGACATGTACTCTGGTAGGTCAATTACAAACATCTGGAGTGATATTATCAGGAAATACGTTCACTCTACCGCTTCCCAGGCATTATTATATGTTGATGGAGATGAAAACCATCATCGATAATATTCAACACCAGTGGAATCCTAACCACAAACAACAGAGATAAGTTGTGAGTTTCTTATTGTATTCTGTTTGATTTTGGGGCTCTGAAGTGTTCGGTAAGATTGTTTCGTGCACCGATTGTCTCGTTTGCACTCGTTTTTCACACTTGCACCTCATGTTTGCCTTCTTTCTGCCTTCTTTGCACCTGTTCAATCTCTCCTCTCTTCAAATTGCAGGAACCTCCACGCAGAACAATAAGACAATAAAAAAATACAATCATTGCAGTCACATTGTTAGTCGTGGTCCCTGGTTCTCCTGGTTCTTGACAGCATTCCACCCAAATGCCACCCTCCAGCACCCTCTAACTTCTTTCGTTTAATCTCGAATTCGTTGCCAGCCCTGGCCCTTCTGTTTCCGTACAGCTTTTGGCAAGAAACAGCATCGTGCAGCGGAGTTTTGGTGTTTCTGCATGTCTGCTTTCGGTGTCATTGCCAACCTGTTGGGAACGCGTTTGTAATTAGCGACTCGCTAATTTGAAGTACCTGACATTACAAGATGTCATATGTTTCAACTTATTCTGCATATGTACTTTATGTGCACTTCATATGTACTCCATATACACCTATACTTAATCAGCAATGTGTTTCCTTTCTTTCCCTTCACCTCTTGCCACTCTTCCTTTCTTGATGTCGTGTTTGTCCTTAAGGCGACTAAAACGCCTTGTCTCATGCTCGTAGACACCTCAATAAAATCCCAAATACGCGTTGCATATGATTAAGGTACCGATTTGGGCTACTACTGGATTCCAGGAACCCACCCTGACGCATAACAGGTCTAAACTTAATGTATCTTATTCTACTTCAAATTTCATCTGAATCTCTACCTTTATCTCGATATGATTCTCTTTCTCACTTCACTTCACTCTTTCGTTCAGTCCTCCACTTTCTTACTCTCTCTTGTTCACCCCTCCCCTCTCAAAAACCTAAAACTAGGTCACCAACCCCTGCATTCCTTCTCGCCCCAACCATAAAATTTCTTCCTATTGTCATGTATCATTTCTCCGTTCTCAAGACTCTATATCTGCCGAAATTATTGTTATTGGATGTGCTAGTTAATACTCGTTACCAAGGAGTCTTGTGTTCTCATCATCCCTTACAACCTCCACTGTCAACCCAAGATATCAGCTCACATTGATGCAGACTGTGATTATTTTCATGATACTTGCTGTTGTATTTTTGCATCTTTCGGCCACTACACAGCAACCATCTCTTGAGTACTCCTCTTTTCACTCCATGACCCGATTAATATAAATTACATGCGTTTACATAGCATTTTGAGCGCAGACATTGAAAATTCTAGACTGAACCTTCTATGTCTCAGGTTTTGGAATTCCTCTTCGATCTTGTATACGATATGGTTGCTCTGGTTGCAACTAAAAGCGTGGATTCAGGAACGCGACTACCATAATTTCCAAATGCATTAAACTACAGATGTCTCATTTTCGGTTAAATTTGAATGTCCACATTAAAGCAATTGGTCTGACTTGAGGTGCATCTGATTTTTATTGTCATTGTTTTCGAAAATAACATGGCTGCAAAATTATGCAATTTAATACTGCTCTGGTCTTCTAGTTTTGTTTCACGACTTACTGTGAATACCTTTAAAAATTTCAATATATTCAGACGATTTAAGGTGGTCACGATGATTTATTGTGAGGAGAGCTTACTGCTTTAATAATTTTAGTTTAAAGCCTAGTGAAATTTCCTGGAAGTGAGGTTTACTTCAGTGTAATCTTCAGGTGCTTAACTATAGACAATAGTCAGGATTAGCTTTTATTCAAAGTTCCCAACTGATCAAATCATCTGCCAACATTCGGATTGAACTTGCTCTTAGTCTGGTAGTTGTTGAGCCACTGTTGAGGTGGTTTACTTGTTAGCGTGTGACTGGTTTTGGGTGCAGCAACGCCTGGCTTAGAGCCCATTGAAGTTGATATGAATTGTCATTTTGAGGAGGGGGAGAGGACGACATATCAGTAGTTCGTCGATGATCTTGCACTGATATTCAAGCATTGATTTTAAACGTAGGAACACTCACTTTACCAACTTAAAGAAGTTGACGGTCAACAGTGAATTTGAGTACAAGTTACCACCTTTTCGTGAGATCAAAGAGTTCGAAGTCTTTTCGTATTCAGATCAATTTAAGGAATATCGCATAGGGAGACTACAGAAACCTTGTAAGAGAGTGAATGAGGATGCTCTTGGAGGAGATAAAAAAGGTTCCATTTGAACCTCGAAGTTATTTTAACATTTACCTCTCATTCATTTTAAATCTTTCACTAGACAAACTTATGAAGACTATGGTGTTATGAGGGAAAATGTCTTCAAAGCACCTCCTAATTCATTCTATAATAACCAAGCAAATCCCACCGATCGCAGTCTAGTATCCCATATCCATTTTCAATTCATTGTTTTAATTTCGTGATAACGATCACCTAAAAGAACAAGAATTTGGTCAAGTTAGTTGAAGGTTAATTGTGCAGTGGATAAGAGTACATCAGCATAATAGCAAGATCGTAAACAACACTGCTTCAAAAAGCACTCAAGGTAATTGGTTCACAATCATCTTTCAGCTTGAGACTAATGCCCGACCTCCCCACTGAGATTCCAAGCCGCTTTTTTGATGACGTCTTGCGTGACTAGAAGATTGAATGCCCACACCACAACCAAATGAACTGTGAGATTAAGAGCTTTATTCTAGAGCCGAATTTTCATTTGATCTTCAAACCTTTTGACCTGGGCTTCTTTCTGGTTTGATGAAAGATTTCGTATATAAGACCCAATTGCTCCGACAAACTAATTGCGAAGGAATGGCATTTATTGATAAGCTTCCCTCAGAAATCCATGAGAAGATATTCTCCTACTTGTCTCCTATCGAAGTGATTCATTTTGATGGTGATCCTTTATTCCATGAAATTACATTCAAAATAAGATACCAACATTTTCTGTTGTGTCAGATGGATTATGAAAAGGCGAACCACACAGACACGGAAATTGGAATTCATACTCTCATAAGGCTTGCACATGAAAACGAATCAATATTCCTGCCTAAGAGTTGCAAAGTCGAAACTATGTCAGATTTGGAGGAACTCTACAGTGAGGCTCCTCACGTAGTTGAATTGTTTGAAGAAATACATTTCCTGGGTCCAAATGTTGAAGCTGTTGTGTCAGGAGTAATTAAAGAGTACGAGTGGCTTCCAAAACTCAAAAATCTCAAGAGTTTAGTAATCGTTGGAGAAGGCGAAATGTTATCGACTCTCATTAAGCATCTTCCACCTGACATTCTCAAACTTGATCTTGGACTGGTTGTTGTTGACAGTTTGCCTTCGTCTGTTGAGGAAATTTACATTTGGGACACCGACTGGTGTTTTGGAGCAGCGCCACCTGGTTTGAAATCTGTTGAGGTTTATTCAGACTGCTTTCAACAAAACAATAGAGATTGGGATGGAGGTGAAGTAACATTTCAACAGTTCCTCGAGGATCTTCCTCTGAAGCTCGAAGAATTGATATTGAATGAAGACATTCCGGATGATTTAACTCGTTTCACTCATTTGAAGAAGTTAAAGGTGGACAGTTCATTTGACCTCAAGTTATCACCTTTACGTGAGATACTAGACGTTCAGGAAACTGGACAATTTAAAGAATATCGAATTGGTATTCTGAAGAAGCCTGCTTCTAAGAGACTGAATGAGGATGCTTTCGGAGAGAAGAATTAGAGCTTCATTTCAGATGAAGTAGAATAGGTTTAAAGTACCTTACTATACTTTGGCAAAATGCTCTTTAATTACATTTGGTATCTCTCCTGAACAAATTACGATTATTCAATTTCTTGAGGCCTATTTGTAAGACGCAAATTGACTGTTTCAGCACAGCCTGGTTTCATCTCGACCCGAAACCATGGGATATCAGAGATGCCACGCCGTGTCCTGAGAAATTTCGTTCATCTTTTCTCATTTTCACGCGATACGAAGACCAAAATATTCAAACATGATTCTACCAATTTTGAGTACTCAAGTAGATTCCATGACTACTAACTCCTCCTTAGGTACACATCCTACAGCCCATTCTCAGATTAATATTCAATTGAGTTTCTACTTGAGACGTTCAGTTTGGTGATACATTGTGTTATAGAAATTCCTAGGACGAATATAACGAAAGAATAGTCCCTCATTTGTGAGATTCTTTGACTTGGGCTTCTTTCTGATTTAAAAATTTAAAGAAACAACTCCTTTATATAATTCCAATTGCACTAACAAGCCATTTGCGAAGGAATGGCCTTAATTGAAAAGCTTCCTCTTGAAATCCAAGAGATAGCAATCTCTTTCAACGTCCAATATTCGTAATTCTATTTGAAGGTCATACTGTACTATCTAATATGTTATTCAAGGTGAGATACCGGCATATTGGGTTAGATCTGTCGGATTATAACAAGGCATCAGAGATTAATACATATTTTGGAGTCTTTTCTTTGGATTGCAGAAGAGAACGTATCTATATTCGTGCACTTTTGAAGTCATTAGCTTGTCATACACGGTGAAACTCTAAGAGACAGCTCCTCAGACATTTGAATATTTTGAAGAAATACATCATACAGGTTCATACGAGCTAAGTCCAAGTGGCTTCCCAGACTTATTAACCTCAATAAAATTGAGATCTATGGATTAGATACATATTATCGATCCTTTTCAACTTTCTTCCACTTAACATTCGCGAACTTGTTCTAACTCTTATGCAGATTGAAGATTTTTACCAGTGTTGGTATTTGGGTGCAGCAACACCTTGTTTAAGGTCTATTGAAGTTGTTGATGATTGTCGATTTTAGGAGGATGGAGAGGAGGTGATATCTCAGAGGTTCTTTGATGATCTTCCTCCATTTTAAGCGAAAATATAGAAGATGCAACTCACTTCACCAATTTGTAGAGGTTGAAGGTCTTCATAGATTTTGAAGATGATTACCGCCTTCGCGTGAATTAATAGAGGTTGAAGAATCTGACCTTCATTGATATTACCTCTTGGTACTCCGCCAACGCGTCCTTCAAAGCGACAGGATGAGGATACATAGGGAGAAGAGAAAAAGAACTTTGCTGCTTAAGAAGTACATGCTTAACGTTGAGGTACTCGCAATTACTTTTGGTTTATACCTTTCAATCCGTTCATATCTCATTTCGGATAAGTTGAGAATGATCAATTGCAAAAGACAAAAATATACTACTTTCAGTATAACCCATAAAGCAATTCAAGATATCAAAGAAACTTTGCAGAGCGGTTTACTTGATCTATGTGATTCCTTTTGATAGATTTGCATCTTCTGTTAGAAAGTTTTCGTATGTACTTTTGATTGGGTGCGGTGCACCTGGCTGAAAGTCTATCATAGGTGCTCCTGACTGCGGTCTGTTCATAGATGGGTATCCGGGTTTAGGAATATTCATCAGCAAGTTGATGTTCGCAGAATCCAGAGTACAAATTTGGGTTCACATACATTGGTCTTCTGCTATCAATTGACAAAATTAATTGGAGGAACAGCCTCTAGGGGGGTTCTTCAAATCAAAAAAGTGATTGACTTTGATTGTAACCATAAATTCATATCCATGGGTTAGATAATTGAAATTAATACCAGCAATTAGAGACTTCCCAACTTGTAGAATGTGATTACATTCTTGAACGTTATTTGAATCTTCAATCGATGAAGAGTCTCAATATTCTTCAATTTAAGAAAGAAAATGATGAATTGCAACAGAGATTTTAATCGCACTGAACTGGGGAAGAGAAGGAAGTAATAAAGGTTTTTAATTGACTTCTAAACCGTTGTAATATCACTTGTAACCATCAAATCCTAAGTGTGACAGAACGTGGGGTAAACCGATTCTCTTCCTCTCAATTGCTACAATCACAGCCAGCTACTGAAAAGTGCTGTTGAAATCTGAAGAAACTTATTCCTCTCCATGATGAGACTATGAATCAACTTGCTGGTCTAAAACCGAACGGCAATAACATCTACACCAAACATCCGTTGGTTCCATATGAATATTTTCACAGGGATTTGGTCCTCGTACTCTAAATCGACTGGCCTAGGCCAGATAAACTTTGTCTTCAAAACGGATCATGTTATTGCTCTAACACTCAATTGTTCTCAGTCAAGCACAGTCTCACACCAATCTTGAGTCAACCACAACAAAAGTGAACGATAAATATAGATATTCAAACAAACGTTCAATTATAAATAAAAGAAGGTCAGGAGAAACCTTCCAAAGGCTTAGGAGCTAAGATATAACTAAAACTTTGAGAAAAATGATAGAGATGTCGACGCAGTCAAGAAGAAAAATGACTAGACACTGCCAATGCTGGTCCTGCATTGTTAGTAGCAACACAAGTTATCATTGTGGACCTTGAATCATTTACGAATAGGTCACTGCATTGCCGTGTTTCGAATCAAAAAAAGCTCTATTATTATGCAAGGCGGTAGTTTCATGCGTTTTAAGGTTTTGAGAGTTCGTAAATCGATATTGCAAATTGAGCAACCAGTGGAGGTTGGTTGGTTGGGTTGGTGAACAGGAATAATATCTCGAGCATTGGGGCTGTTTTTGGTTTATTGTTATTTCGATTGTCGAATTGCAATACCCGTGATCTTAGGGGGCTTTGAAGATCGTTGTCAGCCTTACCTCTTCAATTAGACTGGATTTTGGATTGTTCAGGGCATTGATGTCTATATCTATATTCCTTCCTAGGACATCTCCTTCTAGGTTCTCTCTGTTTCTTACACAGGATACAGACTGAGTGTGTCCCATTGAAAGTTCTCGCCACCTTGTACTTCTGTGCACATGGGAATGTAAAGCGGTTCCCAGTCGAATATTAACCTTATCTAAATATATACTTCAACGCCCCTAACCAACTACTTTTCTTGGCCTGAATGAGGGGCTGCAAAAAGCCAGTGGGTTTATAAAAGGCACCGATCCAAGTCCTTTGACAAGACTTATATTCATTGCCAAGTCATGTCAAACCTGTCAAAGTTTTCAAGAAAATACAGCTCGGCAGTACAAAGTTTCAATAACCTCAGCTTGAACGATGGGCCTTCTAATGGTTTGTCTCGTCCTGCTCCTTCGGTTAATTCAACTGCTAATTCTCCAGAACATTGTATTTATCGCGATAATCTTGAAAGTAGCATAGAGTTGTACTACTTTCCAGAATGTGCAGACTTCACCATTTGTGTCGGATGCTTCAATACTCATATTGCAAAGTATGGTAAATCTGGCTTGGTTAAAATTGTGAAGAAGAAGGATCATGAACATTCAACATGTCACTTCAACACAGAAGCTGTTAAACTCCACTGGTACAACCAAGTTCTCAAGGACCCTTCGAACAGAGATATTTTTAACAACTTCGTACTTGTTCTCCAGAACAGAACAAAGTATCGTCCTTGCACTCAAGATGCTGTGAACCCAATTGGATCTAGTAGATACAAGATGGTAGATGCTGAGTTCAACATCTGCGAAACTTGTTACTATGATTTCCCAAAGTTCTCCAACTTCCACGATAAATTCCAATTGGAAACCCCAAGCACTAGAGAATGGACCTGTGGTATGGGCAACAAGTTTATTAGCAGAGCCTTTGTAAACTACTCTCACAACAGTGATTGGATTTCATTCAAGAGCTCGGTTGACAGACACTTGTCTCACCCTCCTTGTGGCCAAGGGAAGATATACAAACCAATTGATCCAAGCTGTGACTTTTCCTTGTGTGAGCTGTGCTACTCAACTAATTTCAGCATGACTCAATACGAAGGCAACTTCTCGCCTCTGGCAAGCACCTCTCCATGTCTTTCTCAAATCCATGGGGACATTACTTTACCTGATATCAAAAATCCAAATCATTATCTTGAGAAAATGTCAGACCTTCAACAGCTTTCAAAGCTACCACCATGTACTGATGCCCCAATCAACGGAGATGTTTTTGGGTTGGACAACTGTGACTTTGACATCTGTCCCTCATGTTACTACTCACTTCTTAAGTTGCCTGACAGTCCATTGACCCCATCCTTCAAAAAGAAGACTTCGCAGAATCTGGTTTGCAACTTTGGGCTGTTGGGAACCTTGCACAAGAACCTATCCAAGTTCCGTGAAAGTGAATACTATAGTAACATCTCTATTTTACTGGACCATGTCTACTACTTTGCTAAGATCCCTCCTTGTACCAGTGTTACTGGTGTAGCTGGAGTCAATTGGTTTATTGTGGACAACTTAACCTCTTGTGAATTCTGTTACTTGACCAACGTGAAGGGTTCACCATTTGAGAATACCTTCCAGCACACCACTACTGGTAGTAAGTGTGACTTTGGTGAAGACATTTCTTCCAAGCAAGTGTGGGCACTGGCTTGTGAAGGTGGTAGCTTGGAAGTTTTCAAGAAACATGTTGATGGGAAGAACAGTCGTCTGTCTCCAAGACAAGGGCAAGCTCCTTTGCAAGCACAGCCGCAATACGTCTCTCCTACTCAACAGCAAGTTCCATTGCAGCAGCAATCACCCCTGCTCCAAGTTCCAGTTCAACAGGCAAGAGCTCAATCTCCTCAGCCACTGGTATATTCTCAGCAGCCAGCGCAAGCATTACAGCAACCTGTTCCTGTCCAGTCTGTATTTTCTCCATTACCACAGGCTGCTCAACCTGGTCAGCCAATTCAACAGCAGCCCCAAGTTCTTCAACCTATTCAACAGCAACCCCAAGTTGCGCAACCTATTCAACAGCAACCCCAAGTTGCGCAACCTACTCAACAGCAACCCCAAGTTGCGCAACCTATTCAACAACAACCCCAAGTTGCTCAACTTCAAGAACAGACTGCTAGAAACTTTGGTGGCCCACCACAACAGTACCAACAGCCATACCAACAGTATCCACCAGGACAAATGCCCTCTCAGCAATATCCACCAGGGCAAATGCCTCCTCAACAATTTCAACAGTTCCCACCAGGACAGATGCCTCCCCAGCAATATCAACAAATGCCACCAGGGCAGTATCAACAAATGCCTCCTGGGCAGTATCAACAAATGCCTCCTGGGCAATTCCAACAAATGCCACAGCAAAAGAAGGGTTTGTTCCTGAAATTGAAGCAAGGGCTGCCTGCAATCATGCTGCTGATGAAGAAGGGAAGCATGATGGGTATCCTTGGAGCAGGTGTTGGTGTGTTGGCCCTGTCTGTCGGTGGACATCATGGAGGTAGCCATGGAGGTGGTGGTGACTATAGCGGTGGTGACTACAGTGGTGGTGATTACAGTGGTGGTGATTACAGTGGTGGTGACTATGGTGGAGGAATGGACTATGGTGGAGGAATGGATTATTTAGCTGTTGACAATGCTAACTATGGTATTGGTGGAATGTGTCTGATTATGGATGGTGGTGCTGATGGCTTATACGACTGTGTTTGAAAATGGACCAGATTCTTTTGTTCTTTAGGTTAAAGTTGACTGTGCTTCTCTCATTCTTTTATTAAGTATTCTCAATATACAACCTATATTTTGTTGAATGGATATAATTATTTCTACGAAGCAACTAATCCTAATGGTCAATTAAAAGTTATGAACTCAAGCTCGAATGAATTTTGCAGCCATTGAGTCGCGCTACCAAATGCTCTGGTTTGTGAAGCAGTGGTGAAGGTAAGACATCAGAAGTCAAACGACAAGTACTCAGAGCATCCCGCTAGTATGCCATAATTCAGTTCTTTGAAGTTCAATTTACCATCTGCTTTCACGTATTTGTGAATTCTCTTTGTAAACCATATTTTAATGGCTGCAAAAAAATAGCAAAAGCTATCTAGTTATAATTTGCTAATGAGAGTTCTCTCGGCAGTCGCCTACTGGTGGGCACTCTCTGTAGGACTAGTAACATGTCTTTCACTTGTTGTAAACAACAAAGAACATCATCCAAGCAATTTAATACCTTCGCAGGTGAAGTCGATTCTTAAACTTCGTGCGGAACAAGGTGAGCTCAGACTTCCAATGGCTCCAGGAAAGACGATAGGTGAGGCACTTCTACCATCTATTTCAGATGAGTCTAAATCCTACAAGTCGTTGCTGAGGTTTAAGAATAACTTGAATTATAATAATCATGAAATTGTAACCACCACCGTTTACGCTTCGCTGCCTACTCGATTCCCAGATGATAGCAGGGCCCTTGATTTTGGCTCTGACTTTGTTGAAGTACCAGAAACTGGACTCGAGAAAAATGTCCCAGAAGTTATTCTTAGTTCAAAACCTTCCTGGATTAAAGAATTCTTGATATACAAAGATAAGAAGGACAAGTTGGAAAAGGAGAGTGCCAGAGCATCAGCTCTTGGTTTTGATCATCACTCAGACAACGTTGAAGCTTACTCTTCTAATATTAAAACTTACGAAGACTTACAGTCGGATGACACTAACTTAAAACAATGGACAAGATACGTTGTGAAGAACAAGAACGAAGACGATAAAAAGTTTAACGACTATTCCTATAAAAAATACGGAATGAATGATTCTCCTGATACCAACACCGACACAGTGACCAAGAACAAAATCGATATTGGAGAGTTTATCAGTTACTTGGTTACTGTTCATGGTTTCGTGGCCAGGGATTTGAAGTTTTTGGATTTCGACTTGGACCATGGTTTGGAACAGATTGAAAATGAATTGAACAAGATCAGGCAGAGAAATTCCACACAGTACAAGAACATTGATATTGCAGGTGAAGGAACAGAGTACTCCAATTGTGCTTCCGGTGTAAATCTTTCTGCTGTGATACCTTTATTGTTTCTTGTGTTTCTCTTTTAGTTAATGAATTGAATTGATAAAACTCGTGGTGATTGGAGGATCAGTCTGTTAAAGCATCCACAACAGTGGCACTGAGCCTCCAGTGTATAAGCATAAGCACCGATCTGTAAGGCTGGAACATTTCAGCATGATACTTGACATACTCGTCATGGTACGGGATCCAGTCTCTTTTAGAGCTGCTGGTGTTCAGAAACGTTGTTTTCTTTCCTTTAGTAATACGCTCACGCAACTCCTCATCGTCCTTAAAAGCCTTCTTGATTTTCTCGATTTCCAACGGGCGCTTCTCAAAGTAACGGGCTACGCCTCTTGCAACTCCCAAGTCTTCGTGGGAAAACACGTTGAGTTTCTTCATGGTGAAGAGAACAAACATCTTGGCAGACCATAAGCCGATGCCTTTGAGTTTTACAAGCTCATCGTATAATTCGGTCAAACTCAGCTCGGAATAAAAGTCTGGGTTGGTAAGTTTTGAGTTGGGGTCGGTGTATACCTCACTGATATGAGTGATGTACTTAGTTTTCGAATTAGACAAGCCAGCCCCTCTTAATTCTTCATAAGATTTGGTCAAGGCGTGTTCTGGAGTGAGGTTGCCTTCCAATAAAAGTTCGAGTTTCTTCTTAATTGAGCTTGCAGCAGCACCACTAACTTGCTGGGAAATCACACTAGACACCAATGCCCACCAATAGCTATTGATCAAGTCTTTTCCCTTGAGCTCCTTAGGCTTATCGTCTTCTGCTGGACGCTTGAAGTGATCGAAGTTGGAATGCACTATCGCTGGATAAAGAGACGCGTCTTTTTCCAATATCGCCTTGATTCCTTCGATGAACCCGTCGGAATGGAATTCTACAAACGAGGCTGGCAATTCGTTATTTGGAGGAATGACAATATGAGACACCGAGTCCTCAAACGATTTTCTCGAAACCTTTTTGGTTGAGGCCTTTTTCGTTTTTGCCTTCACCACCTTGGTTGTCTTGATAGTTGTAGTTTTCTTTGTAGGTGACGCTTCCTTTGAAACCTTGGCTACTTTAGTGGTTTTCGAGGTGACGGTTTTGACTGTAGCGTTGAGTGATGCTGCTCTTGTAGTTGCAACCATGATAAAGAGTAGATGTAATTGCTGATAAATCAGAGAATTACTGCGAAAAGTTGGAGAAATCGTGGAGAAACGAGGCCAAAGAATATGATGTCATAGATGTAGGAGGGAATACGAGAGAAGATGAGTGAAAGAAGGGTACTAGAGTGTTTAATGAACATGGTAGAGGTCTACAGAATAGGTTTATGGTCCGATAGAGTAGTTCTCTGTTCGTTACTTCAGAGGTCGTGGTTCGTCAATCCGAATTCAGGTTCATAGCTCTTCCTTTATTGTAAGTCAAATAGTAACTATTAGTGTGAATTATAGACGAACCTGATAACTAGAAGAGATTCAACAGCCCAAAGTAGATCCATACTTCACATAAAAGAATTCTTCACAGCTTCAGTCCATCCTAAATCCATCTTGATCTGAGAAATAAACGCGTGAAAATACCAACATGGAGAAGCCGTTCCAAGGTCTCTCCTTCTGCTGCACTGGGATCCTATCTCACGTACGTGATGATGTTGCCAAGAAGATCCAAGCACTTGGTGGTATCCACTACAGTGACTTGATGAGCGATGTTCAATATCTCATCGTTGGAGAGAGAGACACAGCTAAGTACAACTACTGCATCAAGAAAAGAGTCGATGTGAAATTCATCAACTACGAGTCTATTTTGAAGATATATACGCTCTGGCTTAAAGGCGAGGATGAAGGGAGTTCAAAGTTGGACATCAACAACTACTGCAAACCCATTTTCGACGAGATGAATGTGTGCATGTCACGTATTGAGTTTGAGATTGAACTGCTTAGAGCATTGTTTCAACGCAACCACTTCCGACTTAAAGCGTTGAAGCATATATCGCCTGAGATGAAGATTCAGGAGTACTTGTCGCCCGCCAATTTGAGCAAACTTATCACCGACAATGGAGGTAAGTGTACTGATTCCCTCACAACGTCAAATACATGTGTGGTTTCCACAGAAACAGCAGGTAGACGTTACGATAAAGCTATAGAATGGAAGATTCCGGTAGTTCATCCAATATGGATCTTCGATTGTATAGTGCGAGGAGCGTTGCTCAAACCCGAAGAGTATATCCTCAAAAGTTCAGTGCAATATTATGAGGGATGTGAAGTATGGGATCAGATAATTGAACAACAGCAAAGAGACATTACCAGCAATAAGACGCAACCAATTGTCGAAGAGGGTCCACGAAAACGAACCCAGAACAACACAGAAATATGGAACTCAATCATGGACCATACTAAGCTGCATACGAGGAAGGCAGCACAGGAATCAGTATGGGATGATGAAGAGGCTCTTAGGAATAGAGAAAGTGAGGAAGAAGAAGAAGAAGAAGAAGAAGCAGATGAAGATGCGTATTCCACAAGAAAAACCAAAGACCAGAAACCAGAAGATCCTACCAAGTACTTGTTTCTGGGACTCAATTTTGTCTTTGTGGGGTTTACTCCCAACCAAACGTCACTTCTCACGTCTGTGATTGAGAGTCACAATGGAGAAGTATCTAGTACAGAGGATGTACTGGATACAATTACACATATAATACTACCGGCAATGAACGGAGCACAATCCAACGTAATGCTACGCATATTACCATCTGCAGTTAAATCGCGAGTCACCAATGGTGATATCAGAATAGTTACCGAATGGTTTATAGAACGCTCGCTCTACTACAAGAAGGTGGTACAAGACCGCTGGAGCCAGCCCATGAAAGGGTTGATTCCACTGAAGAAAAAGTTCAAGATCTGCATTTCGGGTTTCACAGGTATTGAGCTTCTTCACATAGAGAAGTTGATCCAGTACCTCAACTTTGAGTTCTGCGAGTCTCTTTCGTCGCAACGCGACTTGCTTGTGGTCAACATCAATTTGTTTAAGCAGACGTTGGCAAAAAGCTCGCCTGAGTTGTTCAAGTATGAGCCAGATATTATCAACTGTCCTATATATCAACAAGGCTCTACGCTGTCGGTGTCGACGATTTCTTCAAAGAACAAGATCAATGCGGCCAAGAACTGGGAGATTCCGATAGTGTCGATAGCATATATCTGGGAAACGATGGAGATATCAGTAGGCAAGCCCACATTAATCATGCCAGATATACTAGACTTGAAATGGTGTCTTTTTGCACCCAATACGTACAGTCGTCCAAAGACTTTAATGGAGTATGTGAGAAATCTCTCAGGAACGCATTTGGAGAATGAAGAAAGTGGGAAGAGCAGAAGCAACACACAAGAGAAAGCTGGGAAGCGCGTGTTGGAAGAAGAAGAGGTGGGTAACAAGGAGAATTTGCTGGTGAGGTTACCCTCGCCACGGAAAACATCGAAGAGACAAAAATATGGTAGGTTGGTTGGAAGAGAGGATTCTGAGGGTTCATGGAGGGAAGCATCTACGAGAGAAGAGTCTATAAGAGAGAGTTCGATTCGGGAAAAGGAAGATAACCTGGAGGATAAGAATTTTGATGTGACGATTGATGAAGATGTTGCGGAGGTAGGATACCAGGATGCTGTTTCGTTACGGAATGACGAACAGTTGCTTAGGAAGCTAGAGAGTAGTCCCCAGGAAGAGGAGACTAATAAGAGACGGCCAAGAGGAGCGAGAAAGCAAACCAAGTATTCGAGGTAGGAGGGTTGATGATTGATATAGAGTAATAGAGGAATTGATTATATAAAAGATGAAAAATTATGATTGAAGAGTAATACGACCAAGTGAGAGTTGTACAGTGATGTCGTGAGGAGAACACTCACACAGGTTATTCATGTGGATATAAGGAAATAAGAAAGACTTGGACAGAGTCAAATTATATAGTGAACTTGGCTTACTTAAAGAGACTAGAAGTGAAAAGATCAGATAGACTACACTGAGTTTAAGAAGAATAAACGAGTCTTGCAGGCTAGACGACTAGTCAGACCAGACGACTAGTCAGACCAGACAACACTAAGATAAGAACGGAATCCCATTCGTATAATCCTTAAGTTCAAGCAGCAACACAAGAATCAAAAAATGTCTAACTGCAGAATTTGCAGCCAAATTGAAACTTACAATAGACGAAGTAAGTGCAAGCATATCACAAATTCAAAGACTAATAAAGCAACCGGAGCAACCATTGCGAGCAACTCAAGCAACAGAGAATCTACAACAATAAGATCAAGTCGAAATATCCAGACAAGCACATCACACCGGCTTACTCTCATCTCTCATCTATCTCTCTCTTCCTTCCTCATACCATATGTCTTTTAACCTGTTCAAGAAAAAAACAGTCACAAGACACTCACTCCAAACCCTAACCCACGTGATCTACGCACCACTTGCTTATCTCTAAAATGCGTGCTTGCCTGCAGTCCCCACCCAAAAATGATGACTTGTCCCCCTCTCAGCATAACCCGTTTCGTCAAAATCCAAGTGGTATAAATTTTTCCAAAGCGACGGTGAAAAAATTTTTCCTCCTTCTTCTTTTTCTTCACAGAACATTCAATAATTCATAATGGGTAAGGAAAAGACTCACGTTAACGTCGTTGTTATTGGTCACGTCGACTCTGGTAAGTCCACCACCACCGGACACTTGATTTTCAAGTGTGGTGGTATTGACAAGAGAACCATCGAGAAGTTCGAGAAGGAAGCTGCTGAGTTGGGTAAGGGTTCTTTCAAGTACGCTTGGGTTTTGGACAAGCTTAAGGCTGAGAGAGAGAGAGGTATCACCATCGACATTG
>JAJMBT010000056.1:0-55006 GCA_030565385.1 Kodamaea neixiangensis
AGAATCATGGTCTTAAAATTTTTGATTTGAAGTCCACGCAGGGGAACCTCTGCCCGATTTTTGACGTTGGACACTCTGAGTACAAACTTCATGAATCATGGTCTTAAAATTTTTGATTTGGAGTCCACGCAGGGTAACCTCTGCCCGATTTTTAAGGTTGAGTGCTTCCAGTATTCATACTTCAAGAATCATGGTCTTAAAATTTTTGATTTGAAGTCCACGCAGGGGAACCTCTGCCCGATTTTTAAGGTTGAGTGCTTCCAGTATTGCTGAGTTTGTCCATTCAGATTACTTCTAATATTGGCCATTATTTCAACTATTTTGCAGCCATCATATTGATCTAGCCCTGACAAACACCTCTAATTTTCATTTGATAATCAGTGCACCATTCCAGTAACTTAATCTAACTAAATCTTTTCTTTAGATTGACTTCTTCACACAAAAACAACTTGATTGAGATCCATAAGAAGTGCTTATTGAAATATCACCACTCTTCTACATATCCTTCAAGCCAATTAGAGCACAATCAAACCTCAATTTCAACTGAATGTCTTGTGGTTTAGATAACAAGTCAGTTTGTCCGTACCGAGGTACAATCATCTTGACTACTGAGGAGTGTACATCATATTTCCTTTACGGAGTGGGGTTGCAAAAGTCTTCGGAGTGTCATAAGGTAATTCGAGAAGAAAAAGCGATGATATTATAACTTTAGCATGAATAATACAAGACCTATACATTTACACGAACTAGATAACTCATAGTAAATCAATTGCCAGTGTAGCTTCCTCTGCTTGTTATTCTTAAGGGCACCACTATGAATACCATGTGACATGAAAAATTTATGGAATTTTAACCCTTACTGCTCGATTCAAAAGCACAAGAAATGGCCGCGATACCCCGCAGATGGGTCTCCACAAGCCATACAGGGTGTCGGAACTTACATACTAACCGAAACGCTCATGATTTTGGAAGGTGCTATTTATCGTCCTGAACTTGCACCAGGGTCACATCCATAACATCGTATATCAATTGGGCCATGGGTTACTTTGTAGTTGAAGATAGCAACATCGAGACGCTCTTGTTGCTTTGCGATGCGTTTCTTCATGAGGTATCTCCTGAAGTGGTCAAACCTTTCCTCGACCCACTGTTTCCACCAGAGAAGTTGGATGAGTATCTTGCAACCAGGAACAGGATCTCTGAGATTCCAGGGATAATTGATTATCTTAAGCACAAGGTGGGTGCTAATACCACCAAGATGCAAGAGAATTTTGCTCTTGGAACCTCCATTTTGGCAAGCAGTGTGTTTTCTCCTGTGCTTACAGGTTCATTCAAACCCATCAAGGAAATGACCTTGAAAGAACGTGAAGAATTGTTGCTTTCATGGAGAGACTCATCCCTCGAAGCCAAACGTAAATTGTTCAGGTTAGTCCAGAATGCAAGTGTCAACACATTTGTCACCTTTGCAACTGATTTGCACAACTTGGCTACTGGATTCCCAGGGCGTGAAGTAAGAGAAGAATTGTACGAGGGACACCAGATTGACCAGTTTAAATACACCATGAAACAAAAGCCAACTGTGCAGGGTTACATCTTGGATGTTTCGAAAACTTTTGATGTGATTATTGTTGGATCTGGAAGTGGAGCAGGAGTGGTGGCAGATACATTAGCTAAAGAAGGATTTAAAAGCCTTGTTTTGGAGAAGGGAAAGTACTACAGTCCAAAAGATCTTGTAAATCTTGACAATGTGTCCGGATCGCGCTTATACGAGGCACTGGGCCCTATTTCCAGCGCTTCTGCAGAGATTTTGGTGACTGCAGGGTCTACATTTGGTGGTGGATCAACTGTCAATTGGTCTGCGTGTATCAAGACCCCATTCAAGGTCAGAAAAGAATGGTACGACAACCACGGAGTTGAATGGGCAGCAAGTGAATCCTATGACAATGCAATGGACTATGTATTCAAAAGAATGGGAGCCTCAACTGAGAATATCAAACATTCTCATACTAATCAAGTAATCTGGGACGGGGCGCAGAAATTGGGGTACGCTGTGAAAGAAGTGCACCAAAACTCTGGGGGACACCCAAACCACAGCTGTGGGTTGTGTCACTGGGGATGCAAGTTTGGAATTAAACAAGGATCTGTCAACTGTTGGTTCCGCGATGCAGCCACCAAAGGAACTGAATTCATGGAGCAAGTACGCGTCGAAAAGATCTTACATAAAGATGGAAAGGCTCTTGGGGTGTTATGTCTGGACGTAGAGACTGGAGTTACCTTCCTGATAGTCGGAGCTAAAAAGATAGTCGTGAGTGGAGGCTCATTGAACACTCCTGTTATTTTGCAGAAATCAGGTTTCAAGAACAAGCACATTGGAGCAAACTTGAAGTTACATCCAGTTAGTGCTGTGTATGGGGATTTTGGAACTCAAACACGGACCGAACCACATAACAACTCAATTATGACTGTTGTATGCACTGAGGTTGACGACTTGGATGGAAAAGCCCATGGAGCTAAAATTGAGAGTCTCTTACATACTCCATACTTGGCAACTGCGTTTTTGCCTTGGTATGGAAGTGACTACATAAGAAAAGCTTTACTTAAGTACCAGAACTTAGCTGTTGTCTTGTTACTTGATCGTGATACCTCGTCAGGAAAGGTTTCCTATGATCCTAAGAAACCAGACACAATCGCAATCGACTACAGTGTGAACAAATACGACAGAAACGCTCTATTGCAGGCTCTACTCGTTTCTGCTGACATTTTGTACATTGAAGGTGCCGAAGAGATCATTACTCCACAACCATGGACACCCGATTTCAAGTCATCTAAACCAAAAACAGAACGCTCGATCACAGACAAAGACTATGTGGAATGGCGGAAAAAGGCTGGATCAATTCCTATAGAAACTCATGGCGCTTGTTTTGGATCTGCTCACCAAATGAGTACGTGTAGAATCTCCGGGAAAGGGCCATCAGACGGTGCTGTGGACTTGAAAGGAAGACTCTACGAATGCAAAAACCTTTACGTTGCTGATGCTAGTACCTTGCCCACTGCTCTGGGAGCAAATCCAATGGTATCTACGATGGCCTTTGCGAGATTGATCTCCTTGGAAATTGTAAATGATTTACGTTCCATTGCCAAGTTGTAAGCGAAAATATGGAGGTTTGTTCGCTGAACATCTAGAAACTATGCCTTCGCTTCTTTATTATAGAACAAACAAGCAATTATGACAGGATTTCGTAAACTTAAAGATCTTTTGTATTTTCCATAATCTGTTACTTAGAACGATAAACTAATTACTGAGGGATGGCTTCAGCAACATCAAAAGGAAGATCAATTTGCCTCTAGAGAGTGTCGCACAAGAACCTACTGGTTGTGGCGAAAGTGTAACTCAACCAGTACCCAAAGAACGACATCATACATGGCCATTTCGAACTTCTGTCAACAGCTTTGTCAATGAGTCTTTTTGAGTTGCTTCAACTAGTTGCCCTTTTGGACCGGCTTGAGCTACAAATTGAATATTCTCTAGAATTACACTATGGCCAAAATCCTCGTTACAAATAGATAATTCTAAAAACTTTGTATCCTTTTTAAATGGTTGCAAATTTTGAATTTCCCCACAAAAAAAATGCGATGATGTGGAGAAATTGGCTCAAGAGCTGCAACCAAAAAATATCATGGCTAACAAGATTATTTGCATTGGGGAATACATATTGGAGGGCGTTCAACAGATTTGATATGCCCAAATCTCACGATACGTATTGTTCAATTTAAATAATAAAACTTGAAATTTCGATCTACGAACAATTCGCTCCACTGTCTTGAAGATCTGAAAGTGAATGTGGATGTGGCTCAATGACACTCTTCTCTGCTTCAAGGATTCTCTTAGTATACGAGTGCCTCAGCTTTATCCTCTACATCCTCCTCGTGCAACTCTAAAAATCTACCTATCACAGTATAAATAATTTTATTGAACATTTAAAAGAATGCCAAATATGAGCCTGCAGCAGCTGTAAGTGCCAAGACAGCATAGCCAGTTCTGTAGACACCAGGGATGGTCAATTCCTTACCAAAGTCCCAGATCAAGTGTCTAACACCGTTGGCACTGTGGAATACAAATGGATATGCCATGACAGCCTTCGCAGCAAACTTGGCTGCAAGAGGCAAAGCAGCAGCAGCAGAAACCAAGGAGGCAGAGGTGAAGTCAACGCCCAAGATCGAGGTGGCAGCGTACCCACAGGTGAGTGCATAGAATGCTCCTCCCATGGCAACACCAGTGATTCTGTGGAAAGCAGACAAAACAGCAGTGAGTTCCGGCTTGTAGATGGCCAAGTCAGGCGACTGTGGTCTGTTCTTGCGTTGTTCTCTCAAAATAGTCTCTTGTTCTTCAGGAGTAGCATGCACAGTGGAAATGCTTCTGATTGGAACCCACAACGATTTCACAGTAAGTGAGCGAGAAACGGCTAGAAAATTAGTCAGTGTCATGTAATTGGAGGAGTGTCATACTAGCATAGTACTTACGTCTCGACAACCCTATAAATGAACGAGAAAGCATATCTAGTATCTTGCTGGTGGAGTATACTTTTTTAAGTGCATATTTCTACCAATGATATTTGAGGAATTTGTTAGCATCACGTGGACGGAATTGGGAGTGTAAAAGCCGTGCCTAAAGGTTGGAACAATACCCAAGAACTGTAGAATCTCAGTTTTAATTATAGATGGCTTCAAGAGATTAAAGGCACAGTCTTGGAGGAGGGTGTGTCAAACTTATGACTTGAATTTCGGTGGTAATGGAAGTACTTTGAATGCACATTTCTCATTAAAGAGTTGCCCGAATCTTGCACGCTTCAGCCTTTACTTTTCTTAAATCAGGTCCTAGTAGTGCCAGTCTAGGTGTTGATTAGCAGACTACGTGATCTAGTTAATTTGGATCTAGGTCGGTTTGCTGAGAACAAGCATTAAGATTGGCTGTGTCGTCTGAATTATGACGCTTCTGAGGATACAAAATACAAACCTCGTGTCTCCGGTCAAAACTCGATTCAAACATTCTTCAAGATAAGTATCAATGGGTGTGGACTACTTTCTCTCGATTTGTTGGCTATTCTATTATCACAGAGTGCATTAATATTAATATCGAATTCATTGAGCATTAACAAACATTTGCAGCCACTAACAAAAACCACCCAATTGATGAGAAGGAAAACTACTGGGGTAAATCACAATGTGATCTTGTATCCACTTCTATCATCATAATTCCCTAACATTGGACATTTACTGAGGAATTTGTAATACCATCTTCCCATGAGTTTTTCCTGATTCCAAAGCTTTAGCAGCTTCAACATAATCTTTCAAGTCGTATACCTTGGTGATATCTATCTTCAAGAGTCCAGAATCAAGTTGCTCCTTCAAAACCGCAAACACCTGTTCCCACTCTTCTATTGTGGTAAGGTAAGCAAACATCATTGGTCTACCGATGAAGATGTTCTTCACCGAAGTAGTAGTGATGTCTATAGGATCCAAGACACCGGAAGAGTTACCGTAACTCACAAATGTACCCTTGCGTGCTAAAGAGTCGAATGATCTTTGGTAGGAATCTTTGCCAATTGCATCAAAAGTTGCGTTCACGCCAACTCCTTTGGTGATTTCCATAACTCTTGCAACAACATCTTCAGTTTTGTGGTTAATGACGTGTTCAGCACCCAAAGCCTTGACTGTTTTAACTTTTTCTTCAGACAGAGTAATGGCGATCGCGTGGGCACCTCTAGCCTGGACCAATTGCACAAACAACTGGCCAATTCCACCAGCAGCAGCCCAAATCAAAATAAAATCACCCTTCTTGACCTTATAAGCTTCTTCAACAAAAGAGACAGCAGTCATACCGGTGACTAAAGCAGCTCCGTAAGTCTTCAATTGCTCATCCGTGGTGCTCTCAGGGACTATCGAGGTATGTGGATGAGAATCATCAATCTTGATATACTGCGAAAACGTACCTCCAGTAAAGTAGACGACCTTGTCACCAACCTTGAACCTGGTAACTTTTTCACCAACAGCAGCAACAACTCCCAGTCCTTCGCTTCCAAGACGGAAAGGGAGGGTATCTGGTTTGAAGTATTCACCTTTTCTAAAGGATGTGTCAACGAAGTTGACCCCAGCAAACTTGTTCTTGATGATCACATCGTGTGGAGAGGTGATCTGAGGAAATTGCAAGTCGACGTACTTGATGACATCGAAGCTTTCGCTGATTGCGTCGATCTGAATAGCTTTGAAAGTTTGGGGAAGTGACATTGAGTGATTCAGTTGATGAATTAAGAAAGGAACGGATTCTTGAGGGATTTTATACTCCACCTTGCTAACTCCTTTTTATAAGGACTTGAATCCTTGAATGTAGCATATGAATCATGTTTTACCTTTAGGTGTTGCTTTTAGTTGTACAAGCCTCGCCCTAATGGACATATCGGACTCTGATATTCTAAAAACTCCAAAAGATCTTAAATGGTAAGGGCTCATAATGTCTAGATTTGTCAGTCTTTGGAGACATCGAACGATGTACCCACGGCTGCCTAGTGGCTGTTGAAGAATCATGATCACTCCAGTTCAGCGACATTGGTAGGGAATGATCATCAAATCACTAGCAAGATATCTTGAGTAGATGAAGATGGTGAGAGGATGAATTTTTCAGTTATTCCTGCTCCATTCCACAGGAGAAACTTCCTTTAATTCGATTTTGACGTTGAGTAATGTCGCTAAACGTTAACAGTTGGATAGATCTGGAGCAAGACCGTTGAGAAGATATTTTGCAGCCATTAGTGAGAAAAAGGGCTTGCGAATTGAAAGTTCGCTGAATAAGCAAAATTGTACAAGTAACCATATTGTCGAATACCCTTGGATATTGAACTGTCATCGGAGTGGTGATTTGTAAGGTTGGAAGTTTGTAATACTGGTCGTGCGTGCTGATATTACATATACCTGAGGTAATTTGCTATCACCAATATCATGGAGAGCAAAATCTCTGTAAAAATCCTGGCACCATTAAACATACAATCCGATTAAGGTGTATACTAAATTTGTATACATCTCTAAAAAGGATGGCATTGGAGTGATGTTTTTCTCACCGAATACGTGTGCTCCATGAAGGTGAGTTAGATCCCTAAGTATTACTAATATAGAGCCTGTGTTAACCGAAACTCTCAAGGGATCAGGTAATCCTTAGCAACATACTCGACTTCATTATCAGGGTGAAAGTAGTCTTATTGGTGGCTAAAAGAAGGAAATTTTACATAGAACTCATACAAGAATACGTCCCATCTGTTGGACAGTCTGGACCTTCAGCAAAGCCCCCAGATTACTCGAACCTTTGACCAGCAGGATATACGCTAAAATGTGGTTTCAGAGGTGATCTAATTTTTCATCAAAGTGAACGTGTGGCCCAACCGTTAACACGTTTTATCTTTGAAGTTGATTCTCGGTTCGACTCGGGGTCACTAGTTCTGTAACATACAGATCAAGCGGTTTTAGCTCAGTTGGGAGAGCGTCAGACTGAAGTACACTTCGGTTAAAGTAATCTGAAGGTCGTGTGTTCGATCCACACAAATCGCATTCTTTTTGCTTCTGGTTTAGCTTTGGTTGGCAAGATGTACATTAGTATTCAGGATGCCATCAATATCAACAAATAACAGTATCTAGTAGTAAGCGAGATTCTAATTATCCCCGTATCATTGAGTGAAAATCAGTACGCTCCAATGCGTTAATACTACACTACAAACCCAAAACCAAGTGACCACTTCCATTCCACTTCATTCCAAACAACTCCATGTTTCTTACATTCACAACGTCAAATATCGCTTTGAAGGATCCACACTCTCTAAATTTCTCCAAACTATTTCCCCTACATCACTCCTTTACACTTCTCTACACTCCTCTACACTCCTCTACACTCCCACTATACTCCCACTACACTCGCCTCACTCCATCACCCCTCCCTCTCTCTCTCGCAGCTCTCCACCTGTCTCCGTCACGGTACTCTAATACTCAGTTTAGTGTACATTTTTTCCCGTTTAATTTATTTAAACAAATCAACATGACTGCTGGGAACAGTATGGGGGTACTCGCCGGGGCGGTGTTTCCGTACTCAGAAGCGCGAGGCTCATCATTCTCTCTCAACAAGGTGTACTTCACGAACGAATTGGATAGCACCAGGTATGCAGTGGTTTTGGACGAGAAGAAACATGTACTGTCGGTGAATCGGATCATCAGCAGCACGCAGGCTCCTTGTCCTGGGCTAATAAGCTATGTTCTGAACCCGTTGAAAGGTTCCACGCCTTTGTTGATACGAATCGACCCGCTGCACTACAAGATCAAGTTGAATGTCTCGATCAAGCCGCAGAACGACCAAAACAACAAGAGCATCACAATTGTGAAGTCGTACTCAAAAGACAACACGATTGACGGAATAAAGGACCAGTTGGCCAACCACGACAGCAACCTCAAAAACTTGGAGACGGGCGAGGACCGAATCGAGGTTTCGAAATTGGAGTACTCCCAATTGCCCATAGACCCGACCCTGCAGGGAACTCAAAGAATCATCATCAATGACTTTTTCGAGCCAAAGACCTTTGAAAATAAGAACATGCACTTGTACTTGTGTGAGCAGGACACCGTGACCAAGGAGTACAGCTTCTTGTTCAACTTTTGCGTGTGGATAGACAGTTTGACGTACGAAATACCAGGCAGCCCCACACAAGATGTTCCCGCAATTGAGGAGCCTGCTAAACACGTTACCTTCAAGGAGGAAGCTCCGGCCAAGGTGGAACCCACTCCTGGCGATAAGAAGCTGCTAAAAACCTTCAGAGTCATTGACTATGCACGGGAATTCAACTTCAACATCGACGATGGGCCTGAGTTCAGAACCGCATTGAGCAAATACGAGTCTCAGTTGCCCTTATACAAACGAACATGCACGAGTATCCTTGAAGAATTGAAGAGACTCGAGCTGCATCTCAAAAGACTTTCGACAACAAAGGGGAAGTTAATTGAGTTGTACGGTTCTTTGTCTTCCTTACAATTCAACAGCATAGTCAAGCAGAGTGGGTTCCCACGAGACTTTGAGCGGATCATCCAATCACTTTTTGACCCTTTTGAAAGGAATCTCAAGTTCTTCTTAAGAGAAGTGTGCGAGGTGAAGCTAGTTGAAAAGATCTATCTGAACCTCACCAAAAATTACGTGAATGAAATTAACACTACGTCCTCAAACTCATCGTCGACTCACAATAATGAGTTGCTACTGAAGAAGAAACAGTTTGAGAGTAACTCAAAAGACTACTACAGTTGGCTCAACAAATACCTCTCGAACGAGAAAGAAAGACCCGAGCTGAAACTCCTACAAAAACGCAAAGCCTTTGAGCTCCTGAAGTTCGATTACTTGAACCACTTGAACCTGATAACCAACAACCAGTACATCAACCAGTTGTTAGAGTCCCTCTTCAAGTTCACGAGCCTAGGATACAACAAGAGCGACCCAAGGTACCTTGACTTTGAAAGATTCAGAGACATCAAGCAGAGCCAACAGTTATTGAAAGACAAGTACCTGATCTACCTCAATGTTTTGCTGCGCTTCAACAGTGAAAAGCATCAGTTTAGACAAATGATTGAAGCGTGCAACTCGAACGAGGAGTTGACTGCGGTAATACGATACAATAAGTTGAACTACTCGATGAATCACTCACCACAGCCAAGTGAAAACTTTTCGCACAAAGACATTTCGCATGATAACCTTGACTTGGTTTTCTCGAACAGTCCTGTGCTTAGTAAAATGGACGATGCACCCCCGACATCTAGTCTTGATGACCAAAACTCCAACTTCTCGGGCATTTTGTATGCATTGGGAGGCCAGGGTAAGCAAGGCTGGCACAAGGAATGGGTGTCATTAAGTAAAGGACAATTGATCGAATACTCTAATTGGCGTCAAGGGACCGCTCCTATCAACAAGCCTATTGAGATTGCACTTTCAAAGGTGAAGCCTGTTACGTATGATAGAAGGCAGTTCTGCTTTGAGATATTCACATCATTGGGAGACAAACATGTATTCCAAGCTATCAATGAAGCAGAGAGAAAGAAGTGGATAAAGGCATTATATAATGCTGGGCAAGTTGTGGACACCACTAGACTTAAAGAAAAGTTTGCCAAGGCACCGGAGCCACGTTCGATTAAAGAGCGTAAGCGAGAGTTGCCGAGGTTGGCAATTCCACCAGCAGACAGACCGGTGAGGATTGGGCAGAGCGACTCTCCAGTGTCGATCTACTCACAAACATTCAATGACGCGAAAGACTATATATCCATAGTGAGGGCTGTTCCCAACGGAGGGAATAGCAACTGTTTGGACTGTGGGTCCAAGGAATCCGTGGAATGGATATCCATCAACTTTTTGGTGTGTGTGTGTGTTCTGTGTTCGCTGGCCCATCGAAGTTTGGGGTCGCATATTACAAAGATCAGGTCGCTCAAGCTAGACAAGTTCGACGGCGAGTCTGAATTGTTGCTTGGGTATATCAATAATAACCGAGCGAATTCGTACTTGGAGGCCGGGTTGAAGGAGCCGAAGCCTACGGCGAACGCCAGCTCGGAACAACGCTTGACGTATATTCGGAAGAAGTATTTGGAAAGGAAGTACATTGCTGTTATTCCTGACATAAACAATGTTCTCATACGGGCGGTACAGAAGATCGAGATTGCGGAAGTGCTACGGTGCATATCGTGCGGTGCGGATATCGACTTGACGGTGCAGATAGTGTTGGCCAGCAAGAAGGAAGACAAGATCGTGAGTCTTTTTGAGTACTCGCTACGCAAGTACATTGAGGTGCGGGAGGCAGACGAGACTGAGGACCCGCTGGGGAAGTTCTTTGTTATATCTGAGTTGCTTATCTTGAATGGGTGCAAGACTGAAAAGGAGTTGAATGGAGAGATTGGGTTGAGTGAGGACGCAAAAAGGTATTGGTACAAAAGGAGGATGAGGTTGGGATGATACCGCGGACTAATGCATGTAATATGATATACTGTGTAGAAGAGGAAGATGGTGAGCTTGAGTCTGCCAGTGAGTTCTATGGCGAGAGACACCGGGAAGACCCTTGTATGGGTGACCTGCATATTAAACTCATTTGTGGCTGCAAAAAAGTATAACCACAAAAGCCTTATTGTTAAAACCTAAATAGAAGCAACATGGGATACAGGAGGAGTGGAGTTGAGGATTACACGTTCCACCAGTGCATTGGCAAAGGTAATTTCGGAGACGTTTATCGAGCAACACACAAGAAAAGTCATGAGGTGGTGGCAGTCAAGGTGATCAACATGGATGACACTACAGAAGAGATCAAGTTGTTGGTCCAGGAGATCCAGTTTCTTCTGAGGCTCCAAAGTCCGTTGATCACAAAGTACCATGAAACATTTGTACGCGAGTACAATATGTTTATTGTGATGGAGTACTGTGGAGGGCAATCATGTGCTGATCTAATCAAGTTCTTCAAGAAGGTGCCTGAGGAGATCGTGTGTTTCATTATTAGGGAGGTGTTGAAGGGGTTGCGGTATTTGCATCTGGAAGGCAAGGTGCATCGAGACATCAAGCTGGCCAACATCTTGTTGACGGAAGACGGGTGTGTCAAGTTGAGTGATTTTGGTGTGAGTGGGGAGATCACCTTGACACAGGTTATGCGCAATACGTTTGTGGGGACTCCATACTGGATGGCACCTGAGGTGATCACGAAGGCTCGCGACAAAAACGGCAAGGGGTATGATGAGAAGGCAGACATCTGGTCTACTGGAATCACCACTATTGAGTTGGTGACTGGGTCGCCTCCGCTTGCGCAGTACGATCCGATGAAGATACTATTTGAGATTCCCAAGAAAAGACCTCCTACGTTGGTGGGGGTGAGTTTCGGAGACAACATCAAGGATTTCGTCAAGTATTGTCTTGTGAAGGACCCCAAGAAACGACCCAGTGCTGCCACGTTACTACACCATCAGTTTGTTCTGAGCATTCAGCGCAGTTACACCTCAGCAGCGATCCAGACCAAACTCGCGAAGATGATCCACGAGAAAAATACCAGGCTCAAAGAAGAGAACAAATGGGCGCGGCGACCCCGGTACAAGTTGGACCTTCCGACCGAGGAAGCACAGCAGCCAGAGCAGGAATACCCATGGAACTTCAGCACGTTCAGACTGTTCCACCAGAGCCTAGACACCCAACATGAAACCCAGCAGGCACAAAGGCTAGACGGTGGTAACAGTTTTGACGATCCCACCGCGTCTGCATCTGTGCTTGTCAGCAAGGCCAAATCTGCTACAATGCAAAGTGAGCAGCTGAATATGCAGCGAGCCCAGCTCATCTCATCGGCCTTGAACAGGGACTCGAACCAGCCCAAAACAGCGCTCAATCCCCCCGAACCAGACCCGAGTGCTTCAGTCCCAACAGGGGAGATCCTTTTCTATTGTCTCGAGCAGGTTTACAATAGAGGACGAACAGAGAGTACTAGGGGTACAGTGCACAAGTTGATCAGCAATCTTCTTGAGTACGAAAGGCTGCAGCCGGGTCTATGTGAAGCAATCGTGGAGGAATTATACCATTTTCAAAGAAGGTAGCTCCTTGCGTTTAGGATTTAGTAGATGGTAGTTTTAAATACTAAGTTAGATTTATGCTTAGTGCGTGCCAGTGGTTCTCCACCAACCACACTATTCAAACCAGCCAAACTATAAAGTATAAACACCGTAAGCAGGCATGAGCCACCTAAAGCCACCAAGAAACAGTAATTACAATAACTCCCAATAATACAACTAGACTACAGCAACCACGAATAATATACCCCCATACCCCCTCCCCATTCTGCACGACTCACAGTCACTCGCCACAATAAAATAGAACAAATCATCAGCAACGAATATTTCCGGAAAGGGAACCATTAACGGGATCCCGCACATCGACCAGCAGCCCAGCCCGGCATGCGCACAAATCCAACAAAGGAGCTCCTGAGGTGACAGTCTGGATCTACACCACGTTAGCAACAATAGAAGGCCCTTTGTTGCATGTACCCAAGCACCTTTTGCTGGCTTGAACTGTTCCACGTCGCGAAAAATTAACAATTGGCAAGGGACAAAAAATAATCACGACCTTGGGATGCCAGCAGTAAAATAGAAGCATCGGGCCAAGCAGCGTACCGGAGGGGCATTAGCACGTCCAGATGGGTTCTGTCTGGTCCCGTTAAGCCCTGCTGCTGCAGCCCCTCGGTCACACCATTCTGACAGCTTTCTTGAACGCGAGAGTCGCGTTCTCCTGGGGCCGGATCCAGTCTCTCCACCAGAGCCAAACACAAAGCTCAGATCACTGCTCCGTGGGCTCCAACTGCCTTTCTTTTTGCCCTTCTTTGTGTGCTGCTCACTTTCTCAAACCACCGGTGACATTTTGTGGTGTTTCTGCGGTTTGCAAAGGGTCGGGCCCAGATATAAACTTTTTGATATCCACTGCTTGTTTTTTTTTACCCTCCCACCAATAGATTGTTGACTGTACCATGACCAACGAGGACGAGTCTGGACAGCGTAAGTTGGGTCAGTCGCCGCCGATCTCAGAGCCCAGGGCCAAGAGCGACATGCTTCAGTTGGGCACGTCAAAGTCCCACTCCGACACTGGCAACCAGAATCACCAGAATCACATCAATACTGCGGGCAGTACGAATTTGCAGCTTCCTCAGACTCCAAGAGTCAAGGGTGGAGTCAAGGGTGGAGCTGGCACCGGAAGCAATGCTGGTGGTGTTGCACCAGCTTCTGGCATCACACCCAAAGGCGTGACCCCATCCTTCAGCTTTGGTCTCAGCTTCCTGCCTTCCTTTTCCTTCAACTCACCCATATACGCAGTCTCCCCGAACCGATTCTTCAACATATCGAACAACTTGAACAAGTTGTTCCACCGCAAGTCTGACTCCATCTCCAGCATCAGCAAAGACGTGTTTGGGTCGTTGACCACTACCCCACAGGCACCATTGAAGAACAGATTCATGGAGTCCTTGACCAAAGACAAGGAGGAAAAAGACCAGGACAAAATGGAAACGGAAGAGAACACAGACAACTCGCTTGTCGCAGACATGTGGAGCTCTTTGTGCACCGATGAGCAGAACCAAACGAACTTGACTTCGTGCGACGACGACTCCAAGTTGCAGAACGACACCTTCTTGACACCACACAAGTTGATCTCATCATCAACAACCATCCCCATCACCATCACTGCACCAGACGTCAATCTCGAAAAGGACGACGAAAACGATGAGCACGACGAATCAAAGGATAAACTAGTCCCCATCAAACCCAAGATCGAACTAGTGGACATGGACAAATCGTCCAAGTTCGACCTCTCGGTCCTGCAAATCACAAAGAGACGTAAACTCTCCCACGAACTGTCACCTAACAACAGTGTAGCCTCGAAGATCGACTCAGTCATCGACTCTCCAATCACAGACAGAAAAGGAACCGGCGCTGCCAACTCTGTGTCCACCACGAAGGCCTCGAAGCTCATCAACACCATAATCAGCGAATCAAACGACTCGCAGCTGTCGAATTCGTCGTCGTCAGCAACTGCATCCGCACTCCCCTCATTGCTCTTGGACAACAACGACCGTGTGTGGCACCCAGAGCTCGACCAGATCTTAATCAAATGCTTTATCAAGTACCGTAACTTCAGAGAAAACCACCACACCGCAGCCTCTGCCAGCGCAGTGCTCAAGAACACTTCTCAAAACAAGATCTTGTCTCGCATGTTGTTCAATAAAACAGGAATAGTACGCACCTCGAAGCAAATCTCGTCACGTCTCTTCAGACTCACCAAGCTGAAGAAGTTGGAGAAGCAGAGTAAATACTGCACCACCTACACCTCTGCCAAAAACCTCATCAAGTCGGGCTCTCGCGGTATGCATACTCCAGGAATAGCACCTACACCAAACCCAACTCCAAGAACAGGAATGGGCCACGACAAGAACACCCTTGACGAATTGATCAACACTCCGTTTGGATTGTCGGTCTCCGCTACAAACTCACACTCGGGCTTATTGGACTCTATCAAAACAAACGAAATAGTGGACGAGGACTTGGACCTTTTGATTTCGTCTCCAACCACACAGAAACTCGACGAAAACTTCACCTTGTACCCACAGCTGCTTCACATTACTTCGCAGAAGCACCAGTTTACCAAGTTGGGCGGCGTATCAGCAGTCTCTAAGGCTGTAGCTGATGTCAAACACGAACACCCTCTTGTGGATGGGGACGTTCTTTTGCAAATGCGCCGTCTGCAGACCCCAATGTGGCACATCCAGCATGACGCAACACTCAAGATGGACCAGGAATTCAACGTGCAAAGCCAATTTGATGCGTTCATGAGATTGGATGTCTCTTCAAAGCAGTCCACGCAAGCAATGTTGAGCTGGAAGTGTCTTACTAAAGTGTACAGATCAGGCGATATGATTCTTGAGAACATCGACTTATTGCATGGCTACAGATTGAGCAATCAACAGCAGCAGACACACCAACTTCAAGACTCTGCCGTCCAATACTACGAAGTGCATCAACCAATGATGAGGAACTTCTTTAAAGGGTACTTGAACTTTTTGATGAACGGGTCGCTGGCAGACCTGGACTTGAAAATGGTTCAAGTTGTGTTTAACAACGCCTTAGACGAAAACTTTATTCTCTCTGACGAGTCTAAGGTGTATGGATACTTTGTTCATGATTTCGTATTCAGTGAAGGTGGATCGGGAGTGTCCAATGTTGAAATAGTCACTTTTGAGAGTGATCCTAACGACCACATCGATGCGATCGACTTGGATGAAAACGAGACGGTTGTTGCTGACTCTTCGCCATACAAGTCACTGCCAAAGAGTAGCAGTTCACCTAAACATAACACAACCGAAGATAGCGAAGACACACCTATCAAACGTCAGCATTCCCGTGCTCGTTTGGGAAACAACAATACTTTCAACACTGGACCACACACTGCACCAGTACAGATGAACTTGAAGGATATAAGAGAGAATTCGTTTGCGGGCTTCCCAAGTCAGGTTCAGCAGATCCAACAGAACCAAGGATTGCAACAACAACATCAAGTCTTGCAACAGCAACCAGCACTCACGTACTCGCACTCGACGGGAAACATGAACCAATTGAAATCCAACTACAACCGGACGTTGCTGTTTTCTCTGGCGCTGCCTGAGGTGATTCACCAGGCTGCTCCACAAGGGTCCTCGCAGAACCTTGCCTACGGTGATCTGATGCTTACATCGACACCAGTGCAAAACCAAGGTACACATTTCTTGCCTCCGCTGGTTTCCTCGACAGTTTCCAATGTTTCTGGGTATTCACAACAGCAACTCCACCAACAACAGCAACAGCAACAGCAACAGCAACAGCAACAGCAACAGCAACAACAGCATCAACATCAACTTCAGCAGCAGCATCAACAACTTCAACAACAGCAGCAACAGTTCCAAGAAAGCACCCAAATATCTGGTCAAGGAATGCCAGAGAGTCAAACTATGATGCTCAATTTGGGAAGTGGGTATGTACCAATGAGCACACTCCACCCTGCCATGCGCGAGCAGGTAATGATGATGAACAAACAAACCAACCAGTACCACAACGGGAACAACCAACAGACTGGAGGGTTTGGGATTCCCAACTCTGCGCCTGCGTCGCAAACGCAGTTCTTCATGAACCAACAACAAGAACAAAGCTTCGGAGTGCCTCTGCAGAAGGTGCTCCAGCCCAAGGTTCTCAACAGTTCCAAAGATAATCGCCTCAAGGAGATCAAGTTCGGACCAATCTTAGAATATGACCCTTCTAAAGACAACAAGTCTGTGCACCAGAAACAAATCTCCAAGAATGGAATTGGCACACACAAGTTCCCCATTAATACGCCCGTGAGCATGTACAAACCGAAGAAGAGGTAGCTTGACTGTTGACATTTATGTATCTGTATTTTATTTCTTGATTTTGCATTATTTCATGATAATATAGAATTTATCGGTTAGAAGATGTAAGATGAATGATGGACTGATGAGAGCATTAGAATCCACTACAATGGGAGTCGGGGAGCCATAGTTTACTTGGATCTTTGGATCTGATATTGTGAAGACGATCAGATTGAAATTTCAATAAGCATTGGGGTTGAAAGTTGATAGACAGATTTATTGTAGATAAAAGATTGAATAGGTTCATGAGACAGAGTTCATTCATAACAACTTTATTGTCCGTATACTATATACCTACAATACACAACCACATTCCGTTTGACTTTTGTATGTACATTCTTATCCATCCTATCATTTTTACTCGACTCACTGAAGTGCCATACTAGCAATTGGCACCAGCATATCACTCCAGATCAACGTCTTAATGAACTCTTCCTCTCACCCCTCACCCCCAACGACGTTTCACTACAATCTATACACGTAAATCCGCGTCGTCCGGCACTTCAGTGCACCCTCGTAAACCGTGAAGCTTGACATCTTATTTTTTTTTGTAGTGGTTAATTAACAATAGACGTCACTAGCGAGTAATAGTGAGTTCCCAGCGATACAATTGGATAGATATCAGACAGGATGCTGAGTAAAAACAAGCCTGTCGCGGTGTTGAAGGACCCTAGCCATCCTTCGAATAAGAACACTCCTCTGCCGGCTTCCACGCCCTCCGGACAGTCAGAGGCAAACGGGAATCAAGAGCAACCAACCAACTTCGACACCCCAAAGGGAGGTCTTCAAGGCCAATTCAAGTTGATATCGGTCAACTTCAAGGAGGCGGCATTGGACTCTCCGACGTTCCGTGCCTACTCAAATCACTTGGACATACAGACCGATAACATCGACAAATGGCTTTCTGCATTGACCAGCAGCGTCAAGAAAATGCCCACCTATATCAAAGAGTTCCAAACCGTCTACAACTCATTCCTCGAGCACTTGGTGCCCACCTTCTTGCAAGATGGGTTAATTGATCATGAATACACAGTCCAATCAATGCAGACTACATTGAACGGCCTCAAAAGTCTATGGGGAGTTAGCCTAGCCTCTTTGGCAGTCAATTCGTATATTGTGGACAACTTATCCATAATCATCTCAAAGAACTTGACCCACTACCGAGAGGTACGTAAGCGTTTCGATAAGTGCCAGGATAAACACGACAAGTACTTGAGTTTGTATATGTCGTCTCCAAAAACAAAAGACCCTTCGAGCACATTGGAAGACGCAAAGCAGTTCTACATTGTCAGGAAAGAATACATACACACGTCGCTCGAGTTAGTTATGGAATTGTCCAACTTGGGGAACCTCCTTGATAAAACATTGGTGCGATTCGCGTCCGACTTGTGGAAGCGTAAGAAAAGTGCATTTCCTCTAGACTTGAATGACAGCTTCCTCGAGGATACCTTCAGACGTATTCAAAAGATCCAGAGCTGGAGCGATTCGTACTCCTCGGCAGTTGAAAAACTCCAAGCTGACATGAAAGCTGCACGGATCCAAGTGGAAGAAAGTGCCATGAATCAGTTCATTCCGCTGCAAGACTTGAACGACTACAAATCAGCGTTAATCAACTCGAAGACCTTAGCTGACATTGACGAACCTGCCTTAGAAAAACACGGCTATTTGTTCATGAAAACATCCAGCGAACGGTCGTCCAAACCAATCTGGGTGCGTAGATGGGCATTCATCAAAAGTGGAGTCTTTGGCCTCCTTGTTCTCAGCCCTACAAAGTCATATGTCCAGGAAACAGACAAAATCGGAATCCTCTTGTGCAATGTCAGATACAACCCAAACGAAGAGCGCAGATTCTGTTTTGAGGTAAAGACCAGCGAAATCACATTTGTATTCCAGGCAGAAACCCTTTTGGAGCTTAAGCTGTGGCTCAAGGTGTTTGAAAACGAGAAGCTGCGTATATTGGACAACATGCACGAAGACAATGAACTGTTCAATATTGCTTCTGGAAGGTATCCACCAATAATATCTGAGCTTGCATCGACTGTGAACACAAGTGTTGATAAAGAGTTCACAAACACACGTATCAAGCACTCTAGTGGCCATATAATCACTTCGAGTAAACTTGCTAGTCACATTGAAAAGAATGAGAACTTCTTCCAGCGCCATGTCTATTACCACATTCCACAGGTAAGTCCACCCTTTATGACGGATACAACAAAATCGTCAATCATTGCGTATAGCATAGCCACTCCTACGACTGTGCCTACAGCATTGACTGCGAATATCTGGGGTTCTGTCAACTGGGGTGTGTATTATCTCCATGATGCATTACATGGCAATGGTATACCAGTGTCACTTCCACCTGATCTAGAGTTGATTCAACAACAACAGTTACACTTGGCTGAGTCTGGAGTGTATTATCCTGATTACTACCCAACAGAGCTCATACCATTGGATATCCAAATGCGAGCCTTATTTGAAACTGCTGTTGCTCCTGGCGACTACTGTTTGATGTCTTTCAGATGCATCTGGTCTCCAAATCTGAGACAAGAACTCAGTGGACGTTGTTTCATCAGTACAAACCATGTCTACTTTTATTTACAAGCACTCGGATTTGTGGCGCTTTTCAAAGGATACCTTGGACACTTGGTTGCTGCTGAACACACTCCCCAAAAGCATCACGACTTGGTCAAAATATACACGCAAACAGGTGTCATCAAGATGAAATTATTCTTAGATGACGGAAGGTTGGCCAAGGAGAAAATGCAACATTTGATCTCCCTCAGAGTCAACGATAAACCACAACTGTTGCGTGAACTTGTGGCGGAATTGACTCGAATTGAGGAACAGGTAAAGCAAGAACAGAAGGCACTGTACCAGATTAGTCAGTTCCGGTCGATTTGGAAGACCATTGGAGAAAACCCACTGGGAGGAAAACTTTTGAAGGAGGAAAGTGAACGCTTATCGATCCCCGTGATAATTTCACGGCCAGAGGACCTCCCACTGTTTGTCACCTCCGAAAATACAGTGACTGAATCATTCCGCACGGACTATTCTGCAGACTACACGTTTCTTCTGGACGTGACTTTCCATACACCCCCCAAGGCATTGTTCCATGCACTCATGGGTGATAACTCTGACTTGTTGAAGGATCAAACCTTTGGTGTTTTAGAACACTTTATCAAAATACCCTGGGCAAAAAACACAGATGGAAACTTGGAAAGAAGCTACACGTCTCCATTGCACTATTTTGGCAGACGCTCGTCAGTTCAAATCACACAAACCATTGAACCAATGCAGGACAACAAGTACTACTCGATCAAACACAAGCGTTCAGCATTTGCGTTCAGACTTGGCTCTCAATTTGACGTGGAATATCGTTTTGTGATTCTAGATGGACCAGGAAAGCTGCTGAGGCTTATTAGCTACAGTAGGCGTATTTTCAAAACCAAGCTGATCTTCAATGGGTTCATTGACTTGTTGTGCCATTCAATTGCAAGTACACAACAGAAAACCTTGGTCAGAAAATTGGAAGAATGTGTCAGAAGTATCGGCACACATGGACAGATTGTTCACTCGATATACTTGTACGGTAAGTTATCTCATACACAAATCTTGAAGTGTGCTGAAAAGTCACCAGTGACAAGATTGAGTTTCTTTGGAGTGATCCGGAGCTTTGTAAGCAAGTACATGATCTTGCTCATATCCTATGTTGTTTTCTTTGTTCAGATTATCTTCAACTTGGTGCTCACATTGGTGAAGAGCTTTTCTGCGCAGTGGACTTTAATCTTGGTCATAGCTGCGTTGGGAGTCATGAATTTATTTTTGGCAGGCAGAACGACTGTTTCGTATTGGTCTGTTCACAAGGCTAATGCTCTTGCCCGAGAGTTTCGCCATAGAAAGCCTGCAATGCTCCAAAGGGCAATTTATTTAAAGGACACTCAGGAGTTGGTGCAACAGTATACGTCAGATCTGCTAAACTATACTGGTAAAGCAATGAGTGTCTTCCATAACAATTCGTTTGTGTTCAACAGATTCGAATCTCTCGACTGGGACGTGATCTATGGAGATGAGGTTACACGAACGGTAGCACAGAACTTGAAGGAAGAGTACCAAGAAATTGGGATCCGGAGACATGAGCTCTTGACAAAGCTCAAGATATTGAGCCAAATGGAAGTAGAAATTGCCAAGGCTGAGTATCACAATTGGTTGATGAGTGAATTGAACCGTTGTAGTCTCATCAAATACAACATTATCAACCAATTGCAACTGGAAGGTGAGGTTTCTGGAGACTTTGCAGCTGGAATTGTTTCCGTTGCAGACTTCTGCAAGGATTGTGCCGAACAATTGAAAAATCTTGACTTGTTGTAAGATGACTACATGAAACAATAGTCATGTATAAATAATGTATAATAATTAAATACTTGTACTGCTCGCAGCATTGCGTTTCTCAGAATCCTTTCTTTGCCAAATGATCTGCAATGTCCAAATACAAGGCTTGAGCATTGAACTTCGGTTCTCTTTGGAACATGACTTTATCAAATACATTTCTAGCTCTGTTCGTCCAGTTGATCAAGTCTAAGTGGTCGACATCATTCAAGGTACCTACATATCTTCCCCAATGTGCGCTGTTCACGCTTACGATCCCGTCGTTGTCGATTTTGGGGCTCTTCTTCAATTCTTGTCTCATGATTTGCCATGTTAGGTTGAATAAGCTGTACCATTTGGGTCTGAACCGTGCACCGTATGAAAAGTAGACAACTTCCGGGTCATCTTTTATGGTTTCGTTGAACTTTTTCATGTTTTTGGTGGTCATTTCATACACGGAATCAGGGCATACCTTGCTGAGTCCAGGCACTTTATTAGTCAATTTGGCAAGAAAGTCAGCACACTCAGATCCATGGTGTGGTGTAGATATGGTTGTCAAAGAAACTATCTTATAGTTGCTGTTCTTCTTCAGCAATTGCGATATAAGATACCTGCAATCCAAACCGCCCATGGAATGGCTAACCAAATTAAGTTTGATTGGTTCGTGTTCCAGCTTGAAGGTTGAGTGGTCATGTCTGCTGTGGTCAGCATACATGGTAGATTTTGACTCCTTTTTGCGTAGAGACTCACATTGTCCGTCTATGAACTTATCCAATGTTGCTGCTCTTTCATGAATTGTGCCAAACGGTGGAACCTTTCCAATAAGCACGGTGCTTCCTAATTTCTCTAATGTTTCTCGTATCCCGCGCCAGTAATCGAACTCTAGTAATCCTTGAGAAACAGCTTTCTCCACCTTTTTTTCCATATGCTTGACTTGCTTTGCTTGTTTCGATTGCTTCACTGAATCCACCACCTTATTCTGTTCGAGCTCGTCTAAAAACTTCGGTTTGCTTAAGAAGATGAGCTTGTCAAAACCACTGAACCCATGGCAAAGTACTATAGGGTAGTTAGGAGTATCATAAGTGTCTCTGAGTTTCGCAAATTTATCCATAATTAATGGGTCCTCATCCTTCTGCTCTAATTGCTTTGCCTTTTGATCCAAGTTGATTCCCTTGGAATTGAACCTAACAGAGATGATCCTGGTAGACAGAATGTTTGGCTTTACACCGTTCACTAACCTATGTAGTATCATTCTGCCTTGAACGTTGGTTTAGCGAGTAGCAATAGTAATACTGGTGAAAAATCGGTATTTTTTTTCAGTCTATATACAAAGTATTAGAGTTCCATTATTTATAATTGCCATTGGTTTGATATTCTCCTTCATTCTATCTTCCGCTAACAGACTTGACCATCAAATCCTTTACCACGTCAAACATATTTAAACTCTTCATACCAAATCCGCGCAAGAATACAAGTGGCCCAAAGTCGGTTGAGAAGATCTTGTGCAATTTGTCGCACACACCCATAAGAATGTGGTTGCTTGGCCATGCTGTAGACACGTATCTATCGAGAACCAACGTGGAGCCAATGTCCATGCCTCTGGAAACCCCTATCTCCAAAGCGTCCACCAATGCACCGACATCTGACTGCCCCATATTTAAGCCTTGCCCTGCTAATGGGTGCACTGTGTGTGCAGCATCGCCAACAAGCGCAACGCGAGGTGCAATATATGTGTCGGCGTGCGAGAGCTTCAATGGGAATCTGGCTCTCGAATTGTCGACAACCTCGACGACTGGCAATGGGTAGTTTCTTTCCAAGTCGTTGACCTTGAACTTAGACAATCTCCATTCAATATCTTCCAAGACAGACTTGTCAGCAGGGTCGTTCTCTAAGACTTTGTAGATGTAGTTGAGGTCAACTTCATCCAATACCATGGCAGCGTTGACCAATGATGGGAAGATAGCAGGGTCTACTTTCAACAACAACTGGGACAATTCAGGAGTCAGCGACCACACCAAAGTGGCATTATCTTCGCTCAAGGGCAAGATGGCCAACGGTCCTGTAGTCAAGAATCTCTGCCATCCAACAGCACGGAAGTCCTCGTACTGGAGCTTGATGGTGCCTACCACACCCCATCTATCGTACATCCACCCACGAGATTCGATTTTAGCAAAGTTGCGCACTGGTGAGTTGTAGCCGTCGGCTCCAACAAGCAATCTCGTCTGCAAGGATTCACCGTTTGAGAGGTTTACTATTGGCCAGTCCAATTCAGACAGGGTGTGCGACGTATCCACGGCATTAAAATCGACGTGAGAGTGTGTATGTTGTTGTGAGTGAGACTCTTCTGGTTCTAATGGGTTTCTAATGCTAGTCACCTTGGTGTTGTCTAGGATTTGCGTAGAATCAGCCACCTCCAAGTCGTCGATTCTTCTTAAAAGTGAGCTTTGAATGTTCAAGTTCTCACACATGACGGCCAACACACCGCTGCCGCCCAAAGCAGCCCCGTCAAGTTGGATACGAGCCGTTGCATCTTGGGAATCGTATGCAATAACCGAGTCATAGAACTTGATACGGTCCTGGTTGATGTAGTCCCAACTTCCAGTTTTCTTTTGCATGAATTCAACAGACTTGGGGGTCAAGGACACAACACGGTTGGTGTAATTGGCAGGAGGGGTGACGCCAAAGTCACGAATGCCCTGTAAATCACCACCTTCGACCAAGGTGCATTTCAAGTGCCGTGTTTTGGGCAGGGCTTTCAATGCTGCGAGCAACGACAAACCAGCGGGGCCACCGCCTATTATCACCACATCCTGGAGCTTGGGCGATGCGGCCACCGTATTGACAGTGGATGTAGCTGAGGTAGCCAAGGTCCTTATGCTTTTCCACATGGTTGGACTGATAGATTTTTATAACGTGATTTTTCGTTCGAGTTTGAGGTGGTGTGAGTGTATGGAGATGATTTAGACATAGGGTTTTGGAGGTGTGGGATGGGAGATATGGATGGGAGATAGAAGATGTGAAGATGAATGAAAAAGGTCTTATTAAGTATTTAGTATGGTTGTTCTTAGATTAAGAATTGAACGTTTAATTGAACGGTTTAATAGTGAGTTCCAATAATGTGAGGAACGACTGGGAACGAGAATGAAGAACCAGACCGGAACCAAACTGACGTATAATGATCCTGAAATTTTGCTAATGATATGCGTAACTCCACGAGGAGGGACAATTTTAAGAATGATATAAACCATCTTCAATTCAGAAGAAGCTTGGCAAGGCAGAGCAGATAGCAATACTAATAGCTGGTTAAGAACAGTAGGATGAATAATTGATTTATGTGGAAGAAGGTATCAAAAATTGCTAACAATATGCAGATGTCAACGAGCCACCCAGAGTATGTTTCCATCACATTAACACTCTACGCTAACACTCTTTACGCTAACACTCTTTACGCTAACCCTCTTTGTCTTCGCTCATCTATATCTCACAGTATGTGCGATGGAAAATTTGCACCCAAATTAAACGAGCCGGTACCAAAAGAGAACCACGGGGGTGAGTACAGAGGCTGTAGAGGGTGAAAGAAATATGAACTGATGCTCATCAACAATATACGTCGACAATAACACATCCCGGGAACCCACTGGACTGAGAATGTTGTACGATTTCACACTATTTCTCGCCAGTGTCCAGCCATATGTTCCGGTGAGGCAGAAGAAAGCATGGTGTGTATTTCATACATACTGCAGTCACTGCCGTTTACTTCCGCCAGTCCTACCCCAATTAGTCTCCCTTAATCACCCCATACCTTCTTCTGTCACTTCAAACTTAAAGCACTTGGTCAACATTCCAGTAACAGCAATAGCAACTTATCAACAAGTTACCGTGGCATGTATGTATATATGTGTATATGTATATATGTATATATGTATATATGTATATATGTATATATGTATATATGTATAAGTATAAGTATATATGTATAAGTATATATGTATAAGTATATATGTATATATGTATATATGAATAAGTATATAAGTATATATGTATATAGAAATACCATCATCACCTACACAACACACTTGTGCCCCATCAGTACTGCAATTCTCTTAACCTTCCATCGAATATCAAATGCTTCTCATACATAATTACCCCATGTTTTATAACTACGAACACCACTGCGAACACCAGAACAACACTACCAAAACCCCAATACCTCTGCCACCAAGCCGAATAACACCTCCTCGCTTAGCTTTCTATTGTTGCATCTTTCCCTCGGACTGCCAGTGGTCACTCTCCCAACTCTTATGATTGCTACTCTCAACACAAAAGCCTCCTTCTTCTGTCTATAAAATGTTGCTCACAACCAATACACTTTTGGGTTTGAAGTCACCAGTATTAAATTAACCGAGAAGACCCTGTTCTGCTGCTGTAACATCTACTACTTCTTTACCAAAGTCAATTGAAATGAGTGTTGCCACTATTACCAACAATACTGTTCCCTTGGAGGACCTCACCACGCTTGAGTCAGCCACACTTGTCAACGAAGCAAAGTATCTTTTGGAGCTCATTGAGCAAAAGAACTGGAAGTCCAGCAGAAAATACAAGTTCGAGACCTCGACAAGGTTGCCCATCACTGTTCCAACGTTCCTGAACTCCAAGTTGAACGATGAAACGTGGTTTGCTCGTATGTACGATTTCCACGAGTTTGGTGATCCTTTGAAGGATCATTACCATCAGTTGTTGATGAAATATGTCATTGGTTCGGTTGATGACATTACTGCCACTCATACCGAGTACGAGAAGGACTACATTCACCAGCTCTCGCACTATGAAACCACTCCGTTCAAACTCCCAGGTGAGGTGCCTGGCACCCACCTCTCGTACTTGGCGCAGATCTACTACAAGTTCTCGTTCCCAGTCAAGAACCGTGTATTCTACGAACTAGTGCACGTCTACAAGCCCAGTGAATACGAAGCCTACGTCATTTCCATCAACGTCCACCCTAAAAACTACGAAAGACCAGGCTTCGATGCTGATTACGTTCAGGGCAGATACACCTCCATCGAGAAAGTCTCCTACAACCCAGAATCAAAGCAATTGTTGTGGACAATGGCAACTTGCTCAAGTGCTGGAGGAAAAATCCCAGCTTGGATCGGTCGTATGAAGACTGCAGAAGCAATTGCTAAGGACGTCCCGAGCTTTATCGACTGGACTGACTCGCTCAACTTGAAGAACCCCAACGCTCCTCTCGCTTCTGCCACCCCGGCTGCCCCTGCCATAACAACTCCTCCAGCTGTGGCAACTACTCCGGTCGAGCCACCTTCCGCTTCTCGTCCTTTGCCTGAAACCCCAACTACAACCGCCCCACCGGCTGCCATCCCAGGTGCTGTGCCTGCTACAACTGCAACCGACTCGGACGAATTACCTGCCCTTACTGTTACTGAGAAAGCACCTGCCCAGGCTGTGCCTGCCCATGCAGTCCACGCACCAACCCCTACGCAAGTCTAATCCAATGTGTATTTTATTATATCATCCTTGTTATGTTGTCCCGCTTTGACTGAACCCATCCAACCATCCTTTTACATCATCTCCAAGATTGTCAAGAAACCCAAGAGTGGCATAATCATATACACCGTTGATCCTGTGGAGTATTCCACTTCCCAGTTCCACACTTGTCACTGCACTCGCAGGCTTCTTTTTCTTGGTCTTGACGTTCCTGTTGTGGTTCTTAATAATGCTAATAAATTTCCCATTAATCTTAATGTAGTAGAACATCCAGTCGTTCAGCTTGTTGTTTGTGAACTTGTGGAAGTACTCGTTCATCGCTCCCTCGCGCTGGTCAAAGAAGTTCTTGTCGTTGATAAAGAGACTCAAGAGTTGGTCGTGTAAGTAAAACATCGCATTCTGGTACTTCAAATTGGCCTTCTCCACCCCAGTGAGCTTCTTGATGTTCAAGCTGGTAATCGTGTTGATGTTGGGGAGGTATGGAAGTGAAGATTTGATCCATCCTTCTTTGTAGTCGTAGATCAAAAAGAAGAAATCGGTGTCCATTTCGTTGTCGTTCAGGAGTATTTGGTTTAACGAGCGTAATGACCCAACACTCCCACTAATACTTCCATTTCCAATCATTCCATTAATGTCATCGACTATTGGGCTTAATTGAGTTGTAAGTTCAGAGTAGAACTGACTTGAATCGAGGCTGCCAAATGATGATTCGTAGACCAACCCAAATACAATGCTTTCCTTTCTGTACACCACAAGTTGGAACTCTCGCACTTCTTCTTTGTATGGAAGATAAACTAGTTTTCTTGTTATTGTTCCGTCTTTAATTCCTAGTAAGAATTCTCCAAAGTCTTCTTCTTCCTCTTCTTCTTCTTCCTCTTCATGTTCCACCACAGACGGAGTTTCCGCGCGTCCAAACCCAAAGCGTAGAATTGGTGGAACAGACAACCAGCTCTGTTCTGTTGTGCCAGGAGTTTCTGGAGGTGTCTCGCTAGATGCTTCGTTGGGCTGTTCAGTTTCATTTATCACACTTCCATTTGCACCCGTGATTCTAGATGTCACTGTTCCACCTATACTAATCATGGTGTTCATCGTATAGTTCAAAGGCAGCACCACCAAGTTATTTGTCAAGTTGATAGGGTTGATCAACTCCAATGCAGCATCTACTCGACTTCGTTCATCTTCGTTCTCATTCTCATCATCTTGCACCTCAATTTCATCTTCAAAATCAGGTTGCGTTAGATTGGTATCATAAAAGTTCTTATTGTTGATCTCCACAAGCTCCTCTTGTTTGTTATTGTATTCCAGCAGCTCCAACAAGTTGTAAATACTCACTAGCAGCTCATCACCTAATTTACTTGTTGCTTTGTGGATCATTCCGTACTTCTTAGGAATGAGTTTGTTGAAGTTGCACACTAACACACCCTTCAACGACGATTCGTCCTCCATTAGCTCGTCAATGGACGCGCGAACAGTCTTGGATATCTCAATCGAGGATTTCTTGTAAAGTTGTTTCTGTGCTGGTATCAATCCTAACAACCCTTTGTGATTCATGATATTCGGCCAGTTCAAGTTAAGTTTGGTGATCTTGGGGATCTTGTAGTACTGACTGTTGAAGTTGTTGAGGAAGTTGGTGTAAAAGTCAATTAGTGTTGTTTTCAAGACCTCGTCATTAAACTGTTCTCTGAGCACTCCAAAAGGGCGATTAAGCAATTTGAAGTAGATGTATGAGGACTCAATTAACAGAATCAATTGTTTATTGATGACATCGATGCGGTTCTTGTCATTAATTGGGTGGGTTACTGAGCATGTCAAATAGTAGTTTGGTTCTAGGTTGAATAATAGTATTGAGGACTTGGATGCCTTGATAATGCTGTATTTGCTGCCGGTGCTTTTGTTGAAGTTCTGGGCAAACGAGTCTATTCCTCTCACCAATCCCACCACCCTCAATTGCTCAAGCTTCTCTGGTGTTTCCTTCAGAGTTATGAAACAAAGAATTTGGCGATACATATCGCTGTCTCCTTCATCGTCATCGTTTGCTGGGTTGAAAATGGAGATGTATTTGAGGTGGGGAATTGAATCCTGTGAGTTGGCTGATAGATATAGATTAGACGGCGAAGCTAGTCCTAGTTGGGGTATGAACTTAGCAAAGTAGTTGCTCATTTAATGTTTGGATGATAAGCAAGCACAATGAGATAAACTGATTTTTTTGCTTGATTTTTGATTTTGATATTGGCACTAAGATTGAATGGAGGTGGAAAAGGGATAGGATGGTGTTGGACTAATTCAGTTCCTTCTTGGATTCGCCAAAGCTACTTATTTATCACTGGTCGCTAAGATTGTGGATTCTTTGTAACTTTTTAGAGTGAAGGGTATTAGGGTACACTGTGAGCTTCGACTTCAAGAAGAGAATTGTCTATTGATAGTGGAGGTCAGTCACAGTCCCGTTATTGATCTTGGAACATATCTCGTGAGTGCAGTCAAAGCATTGTCTTGTAATTCGACTACTAATCTATACACGATGCTCCTACCTGCCCAGCATATCAAGAAGAGTGGGGTTGAAACCAGAAGAAAGATGAAAGAATGTCCTAAAACTGTGAGTGGTTGTAACTGTTAAATTTACCAGAGCTGAAGGTGCGTTCTCTTTGCATTCTTACGTATCCAAATGTTAGTAGTTAGATACCATTTTCGAACTCTCGACTTCAACGATTGTCTGGTTGTTACTGGTAAAGTAATTCAGATCATTAAGAGGTAGACTAACAAAATGTTGCTCCGGCCATCTAGGTTAGTCTGCATCACAAGCTTAGTTTTTTCAACAGCTGTCTTGTCTGCTATGAATATTAGTAAGTAGAGGAACTATGCATGAGATGGTATACGTCAAACTTTCTGACGCATCCTCTTGGGTGCACGCAAGATACGTGCACCTCTTTCTGGTGCTGGCCTTAACTATAGAGCTTTTTGGGTGCAAAAACAAAAATGGCACGAGGTGAATAATGAATACGTAATTATTGAAGATACCAAAATACTTTACGACTGTTGTGAGAGCTCCATGTATGTATACTTCGTATACATCAACTAGCGAAATAACACAATCCTACACTGATTATCAATTTTTTGCAACTTTCTCCAAAAATCTCTGAATACTTTCAAATGGCATTCGTTTAATGATAGTTAAACAATAAACACTCAGCATTCACAATTATGATCTGATAATTAGTTTCTTATCACTCTCACCTAACCACCACAACGTTGCTAAAAACCATTTTAGCAATACTTCACTTGGTTTCTTAACCAACTCACTCACCTTACTCCATTCTCATAACTATTTTCACCCGAGATATATAGCACCAGTACACCCTCCTCCAGTACACCCTCAACCACACTAACCTCGTACCTTACCCCTTTGTACCGCCTCTTCCACCCTTTGTGTCCGCCTGTCAACCCAACAGCATGTGAACCCGCACCTCTTTCTTTTGTCCACGACTCAGGTTAGAATGTACAGATCTTGCTTGCCTCGTGATTCCTTGTTGTCCTTGGCGCACAACGGCGACTATGGCTTCTCTGAAACATCCCACGCTCGCAAACTTTCCTCACTTTGTCAACAATACCCTCACCAATGTATTTCACCGCACTCTATTTATAATTACAATAGTGCAGGCTACCTTGTGCTGTTCTCGTCTCCCTTTATTATTTCCTCTTCTCTTATAACTGCTTGTTTTTATTCTGGTCCCATTCTGCTATTTTAACGCTTTCTAGTTCCTCATGCTTCGATGTGTACCTGAATACACATCGAATTATACTCCAGACACATACCGTGTCACTTGCCGGTTTCTTTTTCCTTCCGCGGCGGCTTCCTTCGCTTAATTGGTTTTGTGTAACGTAACACTCTGAGAGACACAGCGAACACGCGCGAAAAAACGACAGCTCAAGGTTGTATAGTGTAGTGGTTATCACTTTTGGTTTTGATCCAAACAACCCCGGTTCGAATCCGGGTACGACCTTTTTTAGCCCTTTTTTTAGACCCTTCCTGGCCACCAGGGCTCGCCTCCAACTCGTCAAGTTACGCGTCTCCGCCAAAATAACCTCCCGGCTAAAATAATAATAATAATCACACAAGGGCTCCCCCCCAAGGTCCTTCTGACGACGGGCAAAAACCCGTGATGCAACCGGTTTAGTGGGATCTGAGCTTATCACAAACAGCCAGGGCCTCCTCTCCCTGCGCAGGCTTCGGCTGTGACACTGGCACACTCCAACAACACTGTCTGGGTGCAACGTAAAATTTTTTTTTATTTTCAAATCAGTAACAAGCAGAAAATCTGTAGGTAGCGAGTTTTGCCATCTGTTGTTGCCCGACTCCTGATTTTAGCACATAGCTCAGCTGGATACTAGCGTACGTTGACCCACCAGACTGCCACACCACTTTCGAACTCGGCAGATTCACACAGCTCGAACCAGCGACCCACACCTGACCTAGTACCAGATCTACCATCCATTTTATAGCGGAATTTAGCTGAGATCAGAAAAATTGTTTTTAGTTACGTGTAAAAAAACCGACAACAGAAGGAACACGGGAAGAAGCATCTGAGAGACCAAATAGGAACACACGATGGATGACAACAAACCTAAGAACCCGTCGTCGAGGGTGATCGACTCGTTACACCAGCAGATAGACTCGTTGAAGACCGAGGTTGAGACACTCAAGACGTCGAGCGAAGACTACAAGAAGAAGTACACGCTAGCAGCAAAGAAGAACGACTCGATCGTCGACCAATTGGCCAACACCAAGCACGAGAACGACATGATCAACGCGTTGTTGAAGCGGAAGGAGAGGAGAATCACCGACTTGGAGGACCAGTACAACGAGTTGGTGTCGTCCAACGACTCGTTGCAGTTGAGCAACAAGAACATGAAGATCCGGTGCGAGAACTTGCAGGAGTCGTCCGCGTCGTCGACCGCAGAGTTTGAGCGCTTGAAGATCGCCTACGATGCGTTGATTGCCTCGCAGGTGGAATACAAAAAGCACTACCAGAAGGAGTTGACCCAGTTGACGCAGCTGTTTGACCTGTACAAGACAGACAGCCAGCAGAGGTTCGAAAACTTGCAGCAGAAGTTGTCTAACAACGACAAGGACATCGACACACTCTTGGACAGCTTGACCAACAAGCGTAAGACCATGGACAACCTCTACGTGAACAAAAACAAAACCATCTTGGACTTGTTGACCAAGTTGGCCAAGTCCGCCAGATTGCACGGCCTGGAGTCCAAGATCACGCTACAAGACTCGGTCGAAGTAATCCAAGCCTTGGTCGTGAAGCACCCAGACTTGCAGGAAAAGTTACTGAAACACGAGAAGGTCGACGTGGACTTGGAGGAGTTGTTGGCGGAATCAACCGAAACCCTCTCCAACTGCCTGTTTGACGAGGAAGCCACATTGATAAACTCCCCGGACTTGGCTAACCAGCTGGGCAACGGCAACATGAACGACAACAGCAACTCAAACACTCCAAACCGCGGCTTGGGCCACCAAAAGACACCCTCGCTCTCGAGAAACAACACAATCCAGTCGAAGAGAAGAAAGAACAAGAGAAACTCCTTGAGATTCGACTCCAAGAGCGGACCCGACTTTAGCAGCTTGAACACCCCAACCACCCCAACCCAGTTGACCTTGCCCAAGAGACCCAACTTGCCGCAGCACACTCCACAAATGAACCAGATGCTGAACTTTGCGCCCCAGGTGCAAATGCAACAGCAAGTACAACAACAGGCCAACAGAAACAGCTACTACGACTCGAAGCCAAGAACCCCAACTCCACCCTCGGCAAACAACATCCTCAACGACAGCTACGAGTTGAACTCTAACTACCAGTACAACCACCAGTACAACAACCAGTACAACAACAACCAGCATGTTTCCCACCATAGCCATCAGTACAGCAACGGCGGTGGAAACAACCAGAGAAACTACAGAAACAACAGCCAGAACCAAAACCAGATGAACAACGGTATGAACATGGCTATGAACGGATTTGGCATGCCCCACATGAACCAGATGAATGGCCAGAACAACAACAATAACAACAACGCCAATAACAAAAAGTTCAACAGGAGGTCCACCTACAACAACAGTCTGGGAGGGAACTACCACAACAAGAGAAACTCGCAGAGTTTCGATCCAAATGGCTTGAACTTGTCCTTGAACACCCAGATGTCGTAAGTTTTTCATGGAAACACGACTATCAAGGGGCTCACGGATGGAGTAAGCCAGGAATTACATGAAGAAAACAACATCAATACAGGCACAGAGTCAAAACGGATATTTTCGCTCTGAGTGTCAAGGCGCCGGTTAATGATAAATGACATTTAGACTTACACCAACAAATGCACTAATATTGGATTAATGATACAGACGCAAAACATATTTAAAATGCATCACCACCACACCATCACCACCATCACCATGTTCACATGGTCGTCATTTGAAGTCCCTCACCACATCGTGGGACTGACTCCACCTCCCTCAGTCAATACAAGAACAATATTCACCATTTATACCCTGCCTGACGAAGTGTTCAAGATTTCCTCTTTAATTTACTTCTTTACACCATTTTTTTATCCATTTCATTCTTATTGTCTTGCAATTAAGAATGGAATTGCCATATGAATGAAAACCCAAAAAACCAAAAAAAAAACATACAACAACAACAACAACACTAGGAGCTGTCTACAGCTCAAACATCTTGGGAGGACTGTCCATCATTCTCACATATGAAGCAAATGATTGGATCTGTTCTACTTTTTTTTTATTTAAGTCTTGACGCATTTCAACGCAGTATCTTATACTTTTTTATATCAATATATTTGTTTTTGCAGAGATTAAGCTGAGGCTTTCAATGTAGATGTAGCTATGTTTCACCAACATTATAAGCAAGGATCAAGCCATCGTCGAAACCGGCAAATAGTATGGTTCTGTTGGTATTTGCTCTTCTAATTGCCATTCTCTTTTTATATGAAGAAGGTACGGGCGCTGCTGCTTGCGGTTCGCACAACACGAGAGAGGTTAACTTGACGGACGTTTTATGGTTCGATTCTTCTCCATTTACAGCAGATGAGATGACATCAACTCGAGGTGTATCTCGTTTCAACTCGAACAATTGTTCACCTGTTTCGGATATCGCCTCGATGCTACCATTCCAATGCCCTACTATCAAATTAGACTTTAGTGATGTTACTGCTCTAATTCCCGCGCTGCTTGTTTTAATGATTGAGTGCTCAGATAGTTCGTCAGAATAATTGTGAAGGAATAGTTTCTTGTTTGTAGATCCGCTGATTATGCTGTTCGGCTGCTGAAGCAATGCTGTCACTGGATTTGGGGTGTGAGCATCGTTCAGATGCAAGAGAGTGACCTTGGGTTCTCTATTAATGATTGTTGTGTCCTTCTTTCCTGTGATTGTTTTCGCCTCTGGGGCCAAATCAATATGCACAACTATCACCTGGCCAGACTCAAATCCCAAGCCAAGGATCTGCTTTTCGGGGTTAAAGCTCATTCTCATGATGATCCCAAAGTCATTCCTCCCCGATTCGTCGCCCCTTGGGATGATCTTGTTTTCTCGCAGGTACAAGTCGAATGCATTAAAGTTAGTCAAGACTCGTACAACCGTGTCGTCCACCACCTTGTAGATGTCGAAGTTGTTGGAGTCAGTAGTGGCTGGTGTAATGAGGTACTTGTCAAAGTGCACGACGTTACAGAAGTTGAGAGCATTGACTGGCAATTCAAACACCTCAACAGCGTTCTTTACATCCTTTAAGTCCCATAAACGAACGTGTGAGTCTCGCGAATGCGTCAATAAGTGAGTTGAGTCGATTTGTTTAAGCGTTAATATCAGTTCCAGGTGTGCTTTCCATGTGTATACCGGACACTTTATGGATATATCCCATCTCGTCACTGTACCTTCCGAGTCAGCTGAAATTAGCCAATTGGTACCTTCGGCTGAGTACACTGTTAATTGGTCGATCGATGCTTTGTGGCCACGTAGTGAGAATATATATGTGGAACTAAGAGCCATTTTCAGCTTGGTGGCATGCTTGTGGATTATTTGAAGTAAAGTGAGGGAAAAGTCTCTTGATCAAAGTTCATTTTCAATCATGAATTTGAAACTTGACTTTTAATCTTTTAGGTTGCAAAATATCGAACTGTCTTACTGGAAAGCATATCCTTGAGATATGCTGATTTCGAAGCAACTGGAGCATACATATCACAGGAAGTTTGCATAAAAGCTTTTAATACCAGTGGTGGTCCACGCCATTCACGTAATCGTAGTGTTAGGGTGCACTTGGCACTACAAAACTAGAATCGGTAGAACAAACGCAGATAACCCCTAGTGTTGTACGCAAAATATGGTTAAAGGGATCGCTTGCAACGGTGCTTTTGAATCAGTGGAACAATAGTACAACTAGGACAGTTGACAACAATGCACCCTGCCTTGGTTACCAAACAGACTGACGTCCATAAACCAGTACTTAGCACACTACGTCACACTATACAGAGCCGAACAATACTGGAACACGAGGTTTTAAATGCTATTAAAATATTAGTCAACTGGTACAGTCACATATTACAGGTACATAGAATATACCCATTGCTATTTGGAAACAGTTGGTGAGATGACCACATAAATAACTCCAGGACTATAAAAGCGAGAACTAATCACCAAGCAACCAGAGTGTCCATGGCATCTACTACCAATATGCTCCAATCCTGTACTACTTATCATTTTGCTTAATCACTAAAATCACAGGGTGCAAGCACTACCAGAATACTCAACTACACCCTCACAGGCTAGTCATATCCGCATCATATCTTAATAAATATGAGAATAGGAAAACGCCATAACGACTACCAACAAATAAAGATCAGCCTCCAGGCCAAATCTTTTGTGAACCTTACCACATGCTTCGCAAGACGGATGCTGATCTTTTACCAATAGCCAATAGCCAACCGTACCAAGAAGCTAAGTGGACTCTCCCACGACCAAATACCCAACGAAAAAACCCACAAAGCTGCCACGCTGCACTCCAGCCTATCACATCAGAATCCCTCCACGAATCGTATTACACAACAGGCCATCCGTTAATAATCAAATTTAATTACCCCGTTAGGAGCATTGACCGTTGAACCTTGATTTTTTTCAACCAACTGCAATTCTGCTGATGCCCAGCTTCCAAAGAGTTAAGACAGCACACCTCGTTTGTATTTCCGCTACCAAGAAATTTGCTCGTACTTTGACAGCTTTTGCTGCAAACGAAGAATCACAATAAGTCATTCACACCAGCCCAGCCGCTACAGAATAGCCAGGCTTTTCAACTCCTGTGCGGTTCTTTATTCCTCTTCATTCATCTCATTTAGCCTCTGTCATTTCCTTTGACCAATCATATTGTCCTTGTCGAACAATGTCCTAGTTCGGTATCTGGAATACGGCTTAGCAATTGACACAAAAAGAAAAAATAATTTAACATTTGAGTAGGATTTCAACAAGCAAGGAGCGACAAGGAGGGTGATAAGTGCGGTACCTGGGTGGCTTTTGAGAGAGCAGAAAAGCGGTTCAGGTTGTTGGGAGGTGTGTTGTTCCTTATAAATCCTGCTTGTCTCCCTTTCATCAGCACAACCTCTGCTTAACTGAGAGAGATGGGCATCTTGGACGCAAGAGATGGAAAAGATAATTTTATCTGATTGCCGTTTGTGTAACGCATATGGAGAATTAAACCCATGCGGCCATTCCCATCAAAATTTAACCAATTACAGGGATTCGCACCACCACCCCGAAAATTCGTATAAATAACGAGGCTTCCGCATGACAGAATTGAATATTCTTTAAGAATTCAACAGCCCATTCTACCAGATAGTTTGTTGAAGGTTTTCCTTTCTTTTCCGCCCTTCCTCCCTCCCTAAAGAAAAGAGAAAACACATTTGAAATGGTGAATGTTTTTAACGTTCAGATCTTCTTTATCGTGTTTAGAGAAGCCTTGGAGGCTATTGTTGTTGTCTCCGTCTTGCTTGCGTTCTTGAAGCAAGGTTTAGGTGGTGCTACTGATAACCCAGTGGTGTATAAAAAGCTCCGAAAACAGGTTTGGCTAGGGGCGATAGTGGGTGTTATCTTATGTTTGATCCTTGGTGCTGCTTTCATTGCTGCTTTCTACACCTTGGGTAAGGACATTTGGTCCAAGTCCGAGGACTTGTGGGAAGGTATCTTCTGTATCATCGCCACCGTCTTGATTTCCTTGATGGGAATTGCTATGTTGCGTATCAACAAGATGAAGGAGAAGTGGAGAGTCAAGTTGGCTGTTGCTTTGACAAAGCCTCCTAGCAAGAGGGACAGATTCAACATTGGTCACTACACTAAGAAGTATGCTATGTTCATCTTGCCATTCATTACTTGTTTGAGAGAAGGTTTGGAAGCTGTGGTCTTTGTCGGTGGTGTTGGTTTGAACCAGCCTGCCACCTCGTTCCCTCTTCCTGTCATTTGTGGCATGATCGCTGGTGTCCTTGTTGGTACAATCTTGTACTACTCGGGTTCCACCGTCTCCTTGCAAGTCTTCTTGATCTTCTCCACAGGAATCTTGTACTTGATCTCCGCGGGCTTGTTCTCGCGTGGTATCTGGTACTTTGAGTCCCACGTCTTGAACGTCAAGACCGGTGGTGACGCTTCTGAAAACGGTTCAGGTCCAGGTACTTACGATGTCAACAATATCATCTGGCACGTCAACTGTTGTAACCCAGAAACCGACAACGGTTGGGATGTCTTCAACGCCCTTTTGGGATGGCAAAACTCCCCAACCTATGGCTCGGTTATCTCTTACAACCTCTACTGGCTCGCTATTATTGTCACCTTGTTGTTGATGCTCTACGAAGAGAAGCACGGCCACTTGCCAGGTTTCTCCAACTTGACCTTGAACCAATTGAACCCAATGTACCACATCAAGGGTAAGAAGAAGAATAACTTGACTGTCAACGAACGTGATGAGTTGTTCGAAAAGGTTAGAAGAGCTAAGATCGGCGAAGATGCAGAAGCCAACGCTGCAGAAGTCGGTACTCACCACAGCGACGACATTCCATTGGATGAAATCAAAAACCAAGAAACCACAAAGGACCATACTACGACTACCACTGTTGGTACTTCAGCAACACACTAAAGACGCACTCATATTTAACTCGTATCGTTTTGCAACCATTCCAATCTAGAAAAGCATTGACTTGCTTTCAAACACACACACACGCATTGGTTTGGAAGCAATTCGACGGTCGGTATGCACTTGTGCGCAATCTTTAATAATTTCTTTATATGATGGTATGGAGGAAGGGGGAAGAATGCAAAGTTGGGGTATACGTTGGCGATAGATTAGGGTCCTATCGTCAAACGCCGAGTCTGATTCTTTCAGTTTAGTTCTAATACATTTTTTGTTTTATATCTTGTAGTTTTATACACTAGAAGCAGTCAAACTGATGCTCAGAGTCTTTCAAGTTCTGTGCTAAGATAGTCTTGAATTCGTTCTTGGAGTAGTTGGCATCGTTACCCATTCTATCCTCAATAGAATTGAGTAACGTTTCCAACATCTTGAACGTTTGGTCATTGAACTTTAAAGTCCTGGACTTTTCGAAAACCTCCAAAAGGAAGTTGGCGTCGATCTTCAAGTTGAGCAATTCGATTATCGTCAAGCTGTTGTTGGAACGCAAGCTGTCCAAAATGTTCTTCAAACAGTTTTGCTGCAACTCATTAATTACGCTAGTGAAAACCTCGCTTCCTGTTATTGGTTTTACTTTGTGGACCAACTTCACAAAGTGTATTAAAATCTCATAAATGAATCCATCCACTCTCAATTCACTCTCTTTATTTTCATGTATGAGGTTGAAAAACTTGTTTACCTTAATGCTGATCCATAGCTTCTCCTTATCCAAAACATCGTCGAAAATAGTCAAACTGGCCTTGTCAATATCTGCAAACAACTTTAACTTCTGTGACAGCAAGTCCTTTTCGAATAGCTTGTCGTATGTTCTGATTAAGTTGGGGTATATGGAACGCGACAACTTATCAAAGTTGTTCATTGCTAAGATCTTGTAAATGCTCTCCTCGCTGTTGCTCTTTGTTCTTTCAATTGTATATTTCTTCATCACTGAATCAATGACAATATTCAAACTTCTCATGAATTGGATCTCAATACTCACCAAGGTACGCTTCGATGCATGTGCTGGGACAATTCTAAACTCAGAGTCGATATTCTCTTTGGAGAAAACCAACTCGCTCAACTTCACCAAGATGTATTCTTGATAGAATTCGAGAATATTCATCAACTTGGTGTAGGTAGCTTCTCCGTCCTCGGAATCAACCCTGGATCCTTCTCCGTGTATTTTGTTAACCTCCCAATTCTCAAGGTCATAAAATTGGGAACAATCGTTCACCCAAACAGCACAGATAGCTTCCAATATTTTTTGATTGATCTTAGACAGTGAGTTTCTTAAATGCTTGATCAATTTGTTGGTGTCGCTGCTCTTGGTGATGTTGCCAATACTCCCAATAAAAGTTCCCAAAGAAGTCAAGAAGTGGTCGAGTTTTTGGTTGATTCTCGTCAAGTAGTGGATTGTAGACAACGAGTTAGTGTAGTTTGGTAAAAATTGCTTGTAGTTGCTAGGTGACGAATCCAATTGATTGTTGTCCCCATTTTCATCTTCAAACAACACAACCAACAGGTGCGTTACTCGGTCTATAACTGTGATGAATGCATCTCGTATTTTGTGCTGCGCATCAATGTTGAATGAGTGATAGTGCTTATAGTTGTTCACAAACTTTTGTAAGTTTTGAAGGAAGAGCCCGTCCAAATATCCAATGTAGTTGTTGAGAACAAGCCATGCTTCGTTGATGACAGACAAATCCAAGTTTTCGCTGCTGTCAAAAACTTCCCTCACTATCTTGTTGCGTTCGTCAATCGAAGGAATGCTCGACGACAGCGATGCAATAAAATAATCCTCTATGTTGCTATACTTGTTTCCAATGTACCTGACATGTGAACCATTCTTTCTTGTTTCTGGCAACGTACTGATATAGTCTTTCAACTTCTTTTGCATCATGTCGAATTTAGAGTCGAATTTTACAATTTGGAACTCTAACTCCTCACCAATATTCGTCAACTGGTTGTTCAAGAAGTCGTAGATTGGGTTGTTGACATTTTTAGAGTCTGGTCCATTGATTTGGAATAATTTGTCCACCAAGCCAATGAACTTTGCGCTGGTGATTCCTGCTTCGCTGCTCCCTGAGCGAACAGTCTGTGGTAACGCGGTAGCTTCGTGGTCTAAAGTGAGCAATTCTTTGAATGTAATTTCACGGTACTGCAGAACAATCTTATCAACTTCTGTGAACACCTTGGAAAGGGCCGTGTTGATTAACAAGTTTTCTTGCTCCAAGTTTTTGATTGCTTGGGGATCTTTAAGTGTGGCCAATTCCGATTCGTATCGTTTTTTTTGAACCTGGGCAAACTCGCTCTTCTCATTGAGGTATCTGTGGTAATCGTCGATGAATTGATCGTGGTTTGACGTCAGCACATACTTGAGCAAAGTGCTTGGCAAATCGAAAAAGAACTGGTGCGTCTTGATGAACTCAATCAATTTGTTCAACTTGACTTCCTTATTTTTGTTCTCCATAATTGGTCTAATCATCAATGCCGAGGTTGTGTTCAAGTTGTTGATGGATTCCTCCAATTCCGACGACAAAGTCTCATGTTTGTTGACGATTTGGTGTCTCTGTGGGTTGAACACCTTTGCGTTAGCTCTTTCTGTTTGGCCAATTGACTTCAGGCTCTTAAAGTCCACCAAGACATCGTCGATTGCACGCTTACAGTTGACAAACTTGATGAAATTCGCATCGATCACCCCCTTCAATTCGTTTGTTTGGCTCTGGATGTTCTTCTCGAGGAATTTGAGTGATCTCGACAAGTCTTCGATCGGGGTGTCTTTATGAATAGTAGTCAAGAACTGTTTGGAGTTGAACTTTTGCGATGCAATCAAGTACGCGTTTACGTCTGGGTCCAGTGTGCTATCAATGACATGTTGTTGGAGCAATTGCTTGACAATGTTGGTCCCCTTTCCTCTTAAAGGATCCTCCACGTCTCTGTTATTATATCTGTAGGCTGTGTTTCCACCAATGGCGTCCGCTCCACCCGCATGTCCCGTGTTTAAATTGACCAACCTGCTCAAAACATTGAACTGCTCGTCAGTACTCATCTCAGGGATCTTGTCAAACTCAACCTTCTCCTGTACTGGGAGATTCAAATCCCTCTTTCGTTGAGGTTCGAGTGACTGGAGGTTGTAGAAGGACTGTATCGTTTCTGTCTTCCCCTCGTAATCAATCATTGTGCGTAGCTTTTTAGAACAGTTGGCGTGTAATAATGACTACCGTGTACTAGGTATGTCTGTGCTAGCGTGTGTGCTGGTGCTTGAGAATGCTTCGGGTATTGAGGCCTCGCTGGAATTTTTGCTTCAATTCATTTTTCACAGCGAGATCGAAGTTGACATTGATTGGTCTTGGAGATAGTAGGGGAGGATGTGGAAGATCAGAAATGTGTGCGAGTGGTGTTAAAGGTGATGCTAGTAATCAGTTGACGACTCATATACCCGTTATTCCTATACAATCTGCAATATTCAATATGGAACGACGATTACGAGTCAACACTGTATGACGATTACGAGTCAATACGGTATGACGAAGTATACAATGACTTCCAGATTCCTGAAACCACTCTAATCCTTATCCATCTCTTGACTATCCTCTAATCCTCTGGTGTTACACCTCTCTAAAATCCCAAATCTTATCATTAATATTACAGTGTATATAAATAGCCCATTTAATGCGTTGAACAAGACCTTGAGTAAGCCTATGCAAATGAAAAAGCATAGAACATACTGGTCACCAGGATGTGCAATCATGACCCCTCAATGCCTCACCTCCACAAGCTATACTCTTGTGGACCTCCGCTCTCTACACCAGCTCCAGACGAAATTGCGGCAACAGCTGCGTTTGCAATAGACTCTGGGTCATTTTCGTCACCTCTACGTATCCCTCTTGATACAGATCCCTTCCGTTTCCTCACCACCTTATTCTTGGCTTCAGCAACGCTCTTCTTTTCTCTTTCTTTTCCCTCGCCTTGCTGCAGATACTGTTTAAGAAGGTGTTGGCTCAGCGGGTCCTGCAGCATCTCCAACATATCATCAGTTCCTTCGCCTAGATTCATCTGGATCTGGTGCATGTCCAGCATCTCCACTGCTGCATCTCGCTTCATCATCCCCTGGTGGTTCATCAACGATGTAATCACCACAGGCAATCTCATTTTCTTGTTCCCCTTGATTTCAGATTTCATCTTGTTGAAGCCGGCAGAGAGGTCTTCCGCATCCACGTTGTATTCGCGATTCCCCATCTGGTCCTTGAACTCTTCGGTATACAAATGGTGTATGAATCCCCAGTCGACATCTTCCAACGTCTGGAACCCGTGAGCTTCTATCTTTTTGACGAGCCACATCTTGATCACAGGAGACATGTATTCTGCGCGTGCCATGGCCTCCTTCTTCAAGAGCTTGGTCCATTTGTAACGACACTGGATACGTGAACGCACACCATTCATGCGTTCGCTAACAATCGTCCAGTTGATAGCTGTTGGAATATGATTCTTATTCCTACTCGACGAAGCAGGCGGTCCCTCCCGCAACATATCGCTGATGATATTCTTGAGTGTCGTCTCTTCTTCGGCAGTCCATTTCAGTAAACTACGGTTTTCACCGCACTTCACGTAGTTCCGCCATCTGTCTCTACAGTCTTCTGGCATCCGTTGCATGAGTTGCCCAATCTTCTTCCACTTGCACGAGGTGTCTGCTGCCAAGCGGTTCAACGTCTCATCTTCTTCTTTCGTCCACTTGGCTCGCACCTCAAATATATGGTACTGTCTCCGCACATGCTTGTAGATTGACGCACGCAGTCGGTAAGGCAACACGCGTGTAAGCAGCTCCCAGAATTTGTCCTTCTTCCTCTCGTTCGACCATATCCTGCTGCAGATGTCTTCACGCGACCACTTGTGCAAGTAGCAGTACCCGTTGATAAAGTGTTCCACCGCGTCGATCTCTACCTCATTGAAGATACGTGGTCCTCTTGAGTTGGGGTCACCCAGAGTCTCGAACCATCTGATCGCAGGGGCCAGTGCATCTTTGATCAAGGTCTCAACGTCATTCAAGCTCCCAAAGTTGTAGTCGGTTTTGATTGGCGTCTTTGATTTAGGTTGATTCTTTGGCTTGCTGGAGTTCTTCTTCCCTAGCAGTTCGCTTGATATAGAAGATGCAGCTTGTGCTAGCTGTGTGATCGCCGAGATCGAATCGTTTTGATGATGCTGTGCTTCTGCTTGGCCCTGCTGGACAGCTGCATTGGCAGCAGCAAGCACCTGTTGTGCTTGCTGTGGTGTGACTCCGCTCACAGACAGAAGGTGTGTGTTGCTGTCGTCCAATCCTCCAGCATGGATCTGGCGTGCCAACTCTCTCGCGTCCATGATGGCAGCTTCTACAAGTTGGTCGTGTTCTGTTCCCAAAGTGGCCAACTCAGGGTCGATGTCGTGGTGCTTCTGCTTCCTCTTCTTGGGGGTGTGCTCATAGTTGTATTCGTCTCCAGACATGTTTTCATCCAAGAATCCCGACCATTGGTTGAAATCGTTGATGTTGGTCATGATGTCGTCGTGGTTGACTTTACGTTTGGGTTTGCGGTCGAGTGCTCCTCCCACGTATCGCATCACAGCTGCTTCCACTGCGTCGTTGAGTTCGTCGTCCGATGCGTGAGTATTCGCGGCCTGGCTGTCGTCACCAATACTGTGGTTCTCGTGTATGTGTGACTCACTGTGGTCTTCAGTGTTTTGCTCAACTTCGTTCTCTTCACCATGTCCGCTAACGTCATGCGAATCAACCTCATCATGCACATCTCGATTTTTGATAGTACTATTTTCACCCACCACGTCTTCAACAGCACCATCTTCTCTGTCATTTCCACCAGCTTTCTCCTCATTCTCTTCATTCTGGTCCTTTCTATCACCATCTCCTTTTTCATCTCCGCCTTCGCTCGCTTCTGTCGTATTGATCTCACTTGCACTGGCGTTGTTTATAATCGGGCTCTTGTTCAAGTCGTCCACCTCATCACCTTTATCTCTATCTCCACCTTCACTCTCATTCGGTTCGACCTCATCGTCCTTCAACGTAGATCCCAACAGCAACAACGCTTGCGCTCCTCCAATCTCCACAGATTCACTCTCGTTCATGCTATGTACTGGAGCTATTTTTTGCACGTCTTTTTGAGTTACAGATGGGGAAAGGCATGGAGTCAGATGGCAGAGTTGCGGGAGTCAGATGGAGAGTTACGGCAGTCAGATAGTGAACGCTGTGGAGGTCAGATGGGAATGTTACGGGAGTCATATGGGAAAGTTGCACGAATCAGATACAGAAGCATCGCTCGTGTTCTTCTGCCCATGGCACTGTATGATGTATTACGTAACAATCATTATATTATTACATAACAATTACCATGCGTATTACGTAACAATTATCATGTATATTACATAACAATCACCATGTGTATTACATAACATTTTTCATTTTATTACGTAATATCCAATTGACAGCCTTCACGAGTGCACGTTAAACGGGAGAGGGTGAGAAGGTGAGCGTATGTTTAGACAACGGAGGTATGTGGGTTCATACTTAACGCATAATACACATTTACTCTTGTACTCTTGTCTGGGTATTGTTCTTCTAACAGCCAAGGCATGTTATTGACATAACATCACCAGTAACATAATCGTTACCAGTAACATTCCGGTACTAATTGGGACTCATGTAAAATCCATCGCTGTCATAAAGCAGAGATATTGGGATCAGTATCGCGATATTACCCTTGATACCACTACAACTAGTGTGTGTAGCACCACTTTCATCACTAAAACACCTTCATTTGCTCCACTAATACCTCCACTGCCACTGTACACCCTGCGCTCTAGCCACACTCCACCCCCGTCTTGTACGCGTAACCGATGCACAGTAAATTTTGCGAGAATCGAAAAAACAACGAACCGTATCAAGTAGTGACCAGCCTTCCCTTCTACACACAAGCAACAGCGATACAAGCATGGATAGTCCCACGCCTCTGAAGGTGCGTGATGTCGGGCACAATGGTTCTGCAGTTGGTCCCGGCCAGAAGAACGGGCCCACGGGGTTTTTGTCGCAGCTAGGGCTGCCTCTAACTCCTGGCAAGTTCACTAGAAAAGTGCTCAATGACCTACCCCATAGTGAGTTGGTCGAGAAGATCATCGAGTTAGAGGCGGTTTTAGGCGAGTTCCAGGAGAGCAGCAAGGAGTTGGAGCAGGCGTTGGAAGAGGAACTCCAGGACTTGGAACAGTCACACGAAAGTGTCCAGAATGCGCTAAAGTCAACACAACTCCAATTGTCCGGGGCCAACAAGAAAGTGCAGACACTCAGCCAGGAACTCATCCTACTCCAGGACAGTGCCAACCTCAAGTGTAAGGAGTACGAAGACCAGAACCTAGCATTGAAACAGCAGATTGTATCGATAGAAATCGCAAACGACTCAATGGAGTCCAACGACAGACTACTCCAAAACAAGCTTGACCTCACCACACAGTTCAACAACGAGCTCTTGGAGAAGTTGGCGCTTGTCGAAAGCGACTTGGAACGCGAACGCAAGGCAAACGTCGAGAAACAGCTCTACATCTCAAACTACCAGAACGAAGTGCGAGAATTAACACGCAGACTCGAGTCCGTCAAAGACTCGTCATTCGAGGGCGACACCCTGGTCATAAGCATGCGAGAAATGTTGAGTGCAGGTCCACCAGCCTCCAGCAGCACCTACCATATGATCAACAACCTGGAGTCCTTAAGCAATATGAAAAAGTCAAACTCGTTGAAGAAGTTGCAGGACATGACCAACGAAGTGCTGTCCTTCATTCGTAAATCGACCGTCTCGTCGGTGCTCAAGTCTCCCTCCACAACCATGACCACCCCTGCGTCTGTATCCAAAGACGACACTCTTGGGTCTCCCCTAATAACTTCACCACGGTCGATCAGATCATCACGATCTGCGAAATCGTCCATTCGCTCGTTGAACGAACTGCCCATCATGCACCAGTCAGGCACCATGTCCGCCATGTCTCCTAAGGCCAAACCTCCGTCCCCCGTCCTAAAGGAAATGAGCCGCCTGTCCTCAATGAAGAGTATCGGAAACTCGAGTGTGTTCAGCAAAGACTCGAAAAACAGCGACTACACGATACTGGATGACAGCAAGATACCAAGCAGCAAAGATAAAACAAGGCGAGAATTGCAGAAAGAAAAAGATAGAGTAAGACGTCGTTTGAACGAACTTTCCCCAATCAAGGGTTCTCCTAACCCCTTGAGGTTGGTCGACTTTGATGAGAAACCAAAATCGAAATTGAAGATTTTTGGTCGATAGTTATCATAACCAGCATCAAGTGGTCACTCCAGTCTGTGAAGTGACAGGAAACCCCATATGTAAGATCCAAGGTGTCAAGGAGTAGTGCGGAGCGAGCGGAAAGTTAGTCTTTACTCTCTCTTCTTTGACATTTTGGATCTACAGTTAGTCATTCTTTAGTCCATACCAACCAGGCAGTATATGTCTTTAATATTAATGTGCAACGCTTTAAAGTTCAAAAGTTCCGGAAGCTGAGTGGAATGCGTCCTAGAGTTCAGCATTCTTCTCAATTCCTCCATTTACGTCTCTAGCCTCTGTTATACATCCAAGTCCTTAGACTAAATATGGCTGCAAATTTCCTCCGCAAATCAACCTTTTCCGATCAATTACCGTGTTGAGGTCCTGAATATTCAACACATATACAAAAATTACAGCACTCATACGAATTACAGCACTCATGCGAAATCCACCACATCTAATATCACAACCTCACCTCTCCATATCACCTCCTACTACTTCCCCTTCCTCTCCCCCATCTCCTCCGCTTCTTTCTTCCACTCCTATAAACTTGCATCACGTGCCTTTCTTTCCAAAAAAAACTCGTTGTTCTGATCAACATTTTGACGTACACTTTGACAACAACCTTAACGAGCCATGTCTTCTGAAACGTCGTTCGATTTCCAGGGTGTACTCAGCCGATATGATTTGGCTGAGATCTTATCCTATCTCACGAACTTGAACAGTCAATTGAGCAGGTCGCATGCCTCTGGAGACATCGACTATTCAACGCACCTCAGTCAGTTAACGCAACTTATTCAGGCTCTAAACGTCCCGGCCAAAGCAAAGGGGACCAAGACAAAAGAGGAGTCACCAGCACAGGATCAGACAAGTGAGGATTCTAAAGTCTCCATAAATGCAGTGAAGTTGATCTCCAGAAACTTGTGTATGGTGTTGGCGGAACTTTCAACGAAAATCCACGACGTTGCCAACGAAATGCTCAACTACGTACAGCTTGGAGATAGTGGAACTAGCCTAAATGCGATCAGTCAGGCAGCAGTGGTGGTTCTTATCGACTTGTACGAACAGTTCCCCAACTCCCTTGGGTCCTTGATCAATTTCGCAGTCACCCAAATCTACAAGATCCTCAAGAAGGCCCCGGCCTGTAGCAGTCTCTTGGTGTACTTACTCAACTCGATCACAAAGAACTCAACAAAAGCTGACATCGACGACAAACTCCAGGCCAAGTTGATCAAACTCTCGTCGAAAAACATTACACTGTGTCCAATATCATACGAGTTGTTTGTCGACTCCAAGGGAACCACAGCAGACAGCGAAAGCACATCGACCATTCTCTTGAAGAAGAACTACATTCTCTGTCTCAAAAATGTGCTTTTGCTCTCTGTGTCTACCAACTACGAGTCCCTTTTGGCTCTCTCGACTTCGTCCTCGTCTTCAGCCGGATCAAAAATGAAACCAGAGGCAATAATGGCACAGCAAAACCTGTTCCAAACTCAACTACTCACAACCCACGAAAAAGTCATCCACTTTGGATTGTCCAACTGCTCGTTAGAAATCAGAGTGGCCACAATAGAGCTCTTAGCCAACTTGTTTATTGGGTTCGTGCCCACTGGCAAGTTCAGCGCTATCGAGTATATACTTTCACAGTACACACTTCCCAACTTGAACTGCTGGGACCAGTCTTTCCTGGCTGCAATCGACACAGATACAGACACTATTTCGATCGAATCAAGACGTGACAAAAATTCTTTGACTTCTCACGACAGTGAAAGTATCATCAATAACTTAACAAGCACGCTCTTGACACAATCCAGTTTATGTGAAGCCTTCATTTTGTATATCCAACTCGAACAATTCCAAAACTCTGAGTACTTGGCAAACAATTTAACCATGTTGTTGGACAACATTCTCACGAAGTTTGGAGAATTGAACTACATTACGGGACACATCCAGAATCAACACTGGAATAAGATCCTCACGCAGTGGACCGCTGTAATCAACTTCATAGTTAAGGAAGGAGGATCCAACTCGCACGAGATACTTACCAGTTATGTATACTCCAAATTTAACTCCACGAGCGAAGAGGATTCTAAATCGTCTTCAATTAGTACAGAATCCACAGCTTCTCCAAGAACTTCCATGTCAAAAGATAGGAAAAGGGAATCTATTTTGTTTGGGTTTAAAGGAAAATCGAGTTCCAAAACTAAAGCTAAGGACGCAAAGTTGAGAGAAATCAGACCTTTCCACAATCATTGCCACACATACTTGTTGTTGCACATTGTTGAATTGTTGATTCCATTTGGAATCAACTTCAATTCTGTTGCTACTGAGCAAACAAAGAAGGCTGCTCACGAAATAGAAAACGCGAAGTCAGAAGGAGAGACCGAAAAGTCTAAATCTATTGAAGAAGAAGAATCAGAAGACATCACTCAAGAACCATCTTTTATCAAGGATATACTATTCAAGTTGATCATCAATGACCATTCTTACATTCGAAACTATGCAACTCAAACCTTGTTGTTGTACGGTAAAGAAAATCAGGTAGAGATCAATGTATTGATCTTACTGACTTTCAGATTGGTTAACCAGGAATACAAAGCTTCTGATGCAGAGAAGTCGACTAGAACCTTTAGCAATGAAAACATTTCGAACCAAACGTCTGTGAAATTGTTGAGCTATTCCTTAGTTTTGCTGAGTTTGATCAAGCAGACCGACTCCACATTGTTGCAAAATGCAACTCTTGTTAAGATATTGAGTTTCTGTACTCAAAGCTTGAAGCACAACAACAGTAACCGCAACAACTTCTTGAAGAATTCTTCCTGTTGGGTCATCTTGTCGTCATTGGTTACTTTATACAATGAATCTGAGTTTGTTAAGTTGAACTCATCCCAGTTTCTTGTATTCTGGAAAAGTCTTTTAACATCTCAGTTTATCAGCTCTACATTGAATGGTTCAACATCTCAAGAAGCACAATCACAAGAAATCATCGACAATTTGAAGTTGAGAAACTTTAGTTTGATTTGTTTGTTGAACTACATCAAATCGGTTGACTTCAACCCTGAGACCCTCAAACAAATTCAGTTTTTGTTGACCAAGTCGTACAACTACTTAACATACTTGGAAAGCAACATAGAAGGAGTTGGAGCTATTACCAACTTGTACAGCAACAACTTTAACGAGAGCGACTACAACCCTAACCTTCTTAACAACATTCACTTTACGAATTCATCGTACAACAACAAACTTGCCAACGATCGCCAAATTATCAGCTTGATTTTGTACAGTAAGAAGATTATGTTGCAATGTTTCACCAAACTTGTTGGTTCAGACATTAACTCAAACATGGTGATCTTCTTAATGAAGGTTTTCAGTGATTCGAAGGTATTCAGCAGAATTGCAAGTAGCGCAAGCGACCGGCCCAAGTCGTCCAAGAGCAAAAGCTCTTCGAATAAAATCAATGATTTCGATAATGAGACTATTTTATTGGGAGAAGACTACAACTACTCGTTTGGTGTAACGAGTAAATTCAAAGGAAACTCTCCAAATATCGATAACTTGCTCATACATGGAGAGGGATCGAAGAAAGCTGATATAGGATTCTTGTATGTGGATACATTCAACGAGGTGGCATATGGTGATTCGCACAATATCAAAAAAGAATTCCACACTTGGTTGGATTTCTTTGAGAACTTAAACTTCAAGTCAGTCGACCACAGCGTAAACTACGACCCTGTCAACTTCTTACTTGGAGATTACTCTGATCGTCAAAAGTATTCGCCAACAATAATCACATCTTTGGTCGATTTATCAATTGAATTGTTTCAGTTGGTTTTTCCATTCTTAAGCAACCAGATCCAATTCTCTCTCCTTGAACAGTTGAGAAACTCTTTAACTTCCACGGCTATTGACCCTTTGAGAAGACAAGCAATTTTTGTTAATGCTACGGTCGCGATGCACGGTGTTTTAAGTAACGTTGTCAAGAAGAAGCTCACCTTGGAGAAGGACACAGTCAAAACAATTGTTGATGTTATATCTAAGATTGACACAAAGAATAACTACTTGACTCTCATTAATTCAGAGTCTATTGGGCTTTGTAACCAATTGTTACCAAAACAGATTGTTTCTGAACATATCAGCAATCTTGTGAATGATATTGTCAAAGACGAAAATCCATACAAAAGAGGGTATGCAATCATCAGTTTGGCCAAAACTTTTGAAAAGAGCAGAAATGGTTTTGTTGATACTTTTAACGTTGCTTCACAGCTTTTAAAAGACCCAAATCCTATTGTTCATTATTATGCTTTGCAAGCTATAGTGGTGTTATTTGATAGCAACACTGACAACACTAGTTTTATACCAGAGATTTTGGATTCGATATACAGTTGTTTCTTAGACGACCAGTTTGGATATGAGGTCAGGACAAAGGTTTTAGTAAACTTGAAGTGCAAATACTCCTCAATTGGACCACTCACGAGATTATTAAAGTTGTTTGTTACATCTTTGGGACCAAGCCTCCCAGAATGGAACATAACTTCCAAACAAAAGCTTAAACATCTCATCATTTCTTTGAGTTTGGGTATTGGACTGGTAACTGTGAATGATTACATTGAAGTCTACAAGAACTTGCTTTCGTTGCTTCAGGAGTTAATCATTTTCGATCCAAAATTGCTTGAAGGTGAAATTCTGTTCTTCACCGAGTTATTAAACTTGATCATTTCTAAGAATTTGAAGATTGGACTGGCTTCGATGTCGCCAACCTCCTTATCAAAGGATGCGATTTTCCCATTCTCGACTAGTTTTGACTTGTACAAAGCTGCATACGAGTGTTACCTCGAATTGATCAAAATTTTTGGAGTTGATGTGTTGAGTAAAGACACAATCAATATGTTCTGGATTTCCATGAATCTCAAACCGTGTGAGGAGTTAAAACAGCTTATCAGGTTGTGGATGGAATCGAGTTTGGACGTCAACTGGTTTGTTATTTTGAACTCCCTTTTCAAGTTTAGTTCCAAAAAGTTGACGGGCCCATTCATTGAGGTGAACTATCAGCAGAAGTTGCTTCCATTACTGCAAAGGCAAAAGAAGAAGAGCACTGCGCAGGTGGACTTCAAAGATGAAGAAATCGAAAATATTGTTGGAGATAGCGATGCCAACGCGGACAAGGTCGAGCCAATTACTTGGGAATTTAAGCTCTTCATTTACGACTTATTGAACCATTTGCTCGACTTAGCACATAAACAGCCGCATTTGGTTGAGAAGTTAAAGGGCAAAATACAAGACATTGTCAAGGTAAGTTTCCTTGGTTCCACGTCTTCGATTGCTGAAATCAAATTGTTGGGAATTGGTTTACTCGACAAAGCTTTGAGTTTGTTTGGTAACTTGGCAGACCCATTATACCCAGGAGTTTCCATCTTGGAACAACAACAAGCTCAAATCATCAGTGCTTTGATTCCTTGCTTCAACTCGTCTAGTGACTCTAAGGTGATTGTCAACACTATTAATGTCTCATCTAAGTTCATTAACTTACCAAGAATCAAGTTCTACTCGAAGCAGAGAATATTGAAAACATTGATTTACTTGTTGGAAGAAATCTCGGCTAACAAGTTCCTCAAGTTTGGGTTCTTGGAGAATATGAGTGAGTTTGGTAGAAAGTCCATTCAGATTTCCATCTTGAACTGTTGGGCGTTGTTGAAGATCAACTCTCTCGGGGAAGGAGCTGAGACGGAACCTGAGTTATTAGAAACGTTGGAGAAATACTCTACCCTTTTGACCTCTTTGTGGATTTTGGTGTTGAGAGAATTCTCTTCTTTGAAATTCAACTCAGTTGCTGGAGATAGAGAATTGGAAATCTATGGCAACTACTGGATCAACTTTGTGAGTGTGTTGAGTATTCAATTGGAAACTAATGGCGCTTTTATTAATGAACACTTATCTGGGGAAGCACCGAACTTCTTTTTCGTGTTGTTCAGTCAGTGTGTTGAATCGCTTATTAAAAATAAGAATGTGAATGCCATCTTGACTTCTATCAACAGGCTTGTGCAGAATGCTGATTTAGTCGAGATGTTGTTCCACGATGAGATTTTCAGTGAAATTATTGATTTGCTCGATAGGTTGATTTTGATAGACGATGACACTGAAATCCAGTGTGAGTTGGTTCTGATTGTGAGCACGATTTTCACAACATACCACAACTCGCACGAAATTGAAACCGGATTTGACAAGTTATTTGAGCTCGTTAGAGTTGAAATGTTGCCTATTTTCAGAATTTTACCGTTCTTGAGAAACGACTTTGACGCTAGCAGTGAGTCTCAACAACTCTTATTAAGACACGCAGACAGTGGATCCAACTTGATGATTTTGAAGACCACGTTTCAGAAACTCGTTGGTATGATGTCGAAGTTCCCAGACGTGGTTAAAGTGGACTTGTATTCTTGTTTGTTATTTGTATTCGGCAAGATTTACGAGTACAAGAACGAGCTGTTGATTTCTGTGATTTTACCTCACTTGAAGCAGATTTTAGTTGAATCCACACACTTTGAGTTAGATATTGTTGGAACTTTCTACGATGTCATCAAAGATTACTATGAAATAGACAGTCAGAAGAACAATTACTCTGTGATGACCACGATGATATTGATAACAAGTGGCAACATTGAATTGAGCAGCGGCGACTCTAGAAAGTTTTCCACAGCAATAACTAACCTTTTAGGGTCTGAGAGCTCAGCTAACGTTGCTGTTCAATGTATCAAGTCGTTGCTTCAATACTCGGCTAGAGCTGGTAAACAGCTCTTAGTGGTGAAATTCTTGGTTAGTGATTTGATAAATCATTTGAGCAGTGATCCAGAGGAAGGAACTGAACCAAAACTTGCATTTGAAATCTTGATTTTGTTCAGTAAAGTGGTGAATGAGGATGCCAAGGTTGTGGCGTTCTATTCTGTTATGATTCCATTGTTGATTAAGTACAGAGATAGTGATAAGATTACGAAGCCATACCTTCACGAGAGATTGATGTTGTTAGTGAAGCAGAACCCCAACGGTTTCAAGACCGTTGTGACCTCATCTTTGAGCGAATCCCAGAAGCATGTGACAGAAGAGTTGGTCAAGTTGAATCAACCAGGAGTATCCATTGAAGAGGGTGGTGAGCATCAAGAGATCCAATTGAAAACTTTTGGGTCAGATTGAATGGAAGTGATCAAGAGATGATGTTGAATGATACAATAGAAGATATAATCAATTTAAACAAAGTGCATTTTCTGAAACTAAATGATGGAGTTTTCTTAAAAAGATCACAAGGTCTTTCTGTATTATGGAATCGAATCATTGCCGTATTCTTAAGCTGCCAACGTAGAGATGCGAAAGCTAATTATCGTAGAAATAGAATGAGATCACTTAGCACAAGAAAGCTCTGCTGCTTTACATTGAGCATTTGGATCCCGAGAAAATTGAGTAATAAAAAATTCACATTAAAGGTTCAGTCGTATTCTTATATTATGTCTACCGTTCGCCCGTAAACCAAGCTGATACTCTTGGTTTTAATCTCCTTGCCATGATCCTGTTCTAGTTAGATACAGTTGCAAAGTGAAGGAGATGATATCCGTTGCATTTTAGATACCTCTTGAAGTGATTTTATCTATGAGGGTGGTTGAAATCTGGAGAGCAATATCTGCTGCTGCTGCCAATAGGAGTTCTGTGAAGGTCTATTCCTAATCCAACGGGAGCTCACGGAGAACTACGAAACAGGTATTGACAAATCCATGGCTATCTGAATGAATTGTGACAAAGATTTCTGTCATCGTATTGGTATTCTTACCACAGCTGAAAATCTGAATATTGAACGAAATTGAAGGTAGTACTCACGTTAGCATAAGGAGGATGATTATGGAACAAAAGAACACGTACATTCGAAAACAAGAAGCATAACGGATTATTTTCAGGTCCGTTATGAATATCCATTTTCCTGATTGTTGATTATGAGGCAAGAAAGAAGGTATTATAACTTCATTAGACTACCAGAGTGGCTGCTAGAAGTATGTGCAAAGAGAAACTACCACAGAATTTCGGTAAAAAGAGTAGGTGACTGATACTTATAGTTTTGAAATTATCAAAGACCTGTTTCGACTTTCACAAATTACCTAACAATCGGTATACTTTTGGATTATACCAGAGTGACTATACAATATTCTTAGAATTAAGCTGGGGTTGGAAAATTGATTGGTTGAAAATTCAAGTACATTTGTATTTGAGTGTTTGCAATCCAGGTTTACAGATGCATTTGCGATTCATTGAAGATATTTGCAAATACCATCTATTCATCTTACAGATTTACAAATGCGTTTGCGTTTCACCAATTGAGGTTTACAAATCAATTTCAAATCGACTAGCAAGTTTACAGATGCATTTGCGTTTCTTCACAGGAGATTTACTGGTGTGTTCATTTGAATTAACAGGTTTACAGATGCATTTGTGCACCCAGATATAAGAAACCTAAGATAATTTATTTCGATTACATTTCCAACATCAGTCCCCACAGAATCCCAGATACACCAGTCAAAATGCCAAAGATCAACCACCCATCTACCACCAATGTTTCGAACTTATTGGCCATGTTCGAAGCGAAAAACACTGCAAACA
>JAJMBT010000057.1:0-52614 GCA_030565385.1 Kodamaea neixiangensis
ATTCGAACCACGGTTGTATCCATGGTGGAATTACGTTTAGCGGATGAATGAATTGATGCAATGAAGTGTGAATGTCGTATGCTTAGTTCATAGCATTCGCTTGGAGGGTAAGAGCGTTCAGTTACTTTAAAATATACCCAGAAATATCACTGTCATGTAAATTACACGTGGAACTATTGCATTCAGCTCTGAGAGATTCACGCTTTGAATTTTTGGTTTTGCAGCCAAATTTCACCTTTACAATATGTTCTACATGCTAATTCTTCGAACAGATAATTCGGACGGAACAACTTGGTTACAAAAGTTGCTGATCTCAAACATCGAAAGTTGTATACGACTGAAAGGAATACCTACATTACTGTGTAGAGATTATTGAAGAATGTGACCCACCTTTTCTACTTAAAACTCGGTAGCTGGGAGTTAACTCAAGCCCCACAGACTCCCTGACATTCTCAGTCATGACCTTGCCTTAATCCATTCAAATTCACGTCTTTGCCTCTCAAGACCATCATCCCAAGTGGCTTCTTTCTTCCAACGTGAAACAACAATTTCAGATTTTTTAATGGTCACGGTTGTCGCATTTCCATAGTAATAGCTACCCAAATCATAAATATTAATGAAAGAGGTAATATAGGGATCTTTCATATGGGGAAAGCGACTCTGAATTTTGTCTATATGTGGCAAACTGATTGCAGAAGGTATTTTATGGCTTGCAGTTTTGCCAATCTCCATAAACTGCAAGTTAGCAAAACGATTGCTAGAGCCGATACAGTCACCATCAGAAGTTATGCTGGTTAAATATGGAGGCAATGAATCCAAAATGATGGGCTTCAGAGAGCAAACCTTTCTCAACATTGGCAAATTGCAGCCTTCCAACAGGAACACTCCAAGAGTAGGATTCTTTTTTGGTTGAAATTTCAAGTGCTCTTTCTTTGGACTTTCTAGTTTCAATTCTACAAGATGTGGGAGTGTATTCAACCATTCTGGAGGCGGAAGATTGTGGGTTATTAAGTCAAGAACTCGAACACTTTTAGGAAAGACAGAATCAAATTCGAAGCCCTTTGAACTCTGTATTTTCACCGATTCTATGGTCTCCGGAAGTTTTACTAAACTCGCTCGAGCAATAGATCGCAATTCAACATTCTTTATCTTAGTATTCGAGATATCTAATTCTTCCAGGATAGAACACATCAAAGTGTCGAGTTTAGGAGGAAGTTCCTCTTGTTTGAGCGACATCTTGCTTCCATCCAAGTCTAAAATCTTGAGCATTTTCAAAGAATCCAAGTTTGAGTCCTTCAATTTAACCTTCCCTTGTATTGCTAGCGAAACTAGATTAGTCGGGAAAACGATGTTGGAAAAGTCACCACCGCCTTTAACTGCCAATGTAAGATCTAAAACGCGCAAAGTAGTTGGCATTTTTATTCTTCCCAAATCAAAGTAGTACAGAGAGTTAGAGACACTGGTTGCTGCTCCCACGAAGATCAATTCCTGAAGTGAGGATGGCAAGGGTGTCTCGTACGATGTTGGAACAATCTTGACGGATTTTAATTCCAAAGAGCGCAATATTTTAAGCTGAACCAATGTATCCAAACTCAAGGTTGAATCCTCGAAGCTTAAAGTTTTGATGCTTGGTGGTAAGAATAATTCACTTGTTTCGTGGTTGTAATACCAACATGAAAATTCAGTCAATTCCAGTAGGTGCGTCAAATCCATACTCCCATTCCATTCAACGTTCAAGCGAACTACTCTTAGCCACCGGGGCAATAACTTCGAGTCAAACCAACCTTTGATGATTACTTCGTCTAACAAAGGTATTACTTTGTTGTCGGGGTTATCCTCTGTCCATTCCACGTAAGGCAGGCTGATGTAAAGTTGGAGTACACTTTTTATGTCATCTCCATTTTCAGCACTGTCCAAGATATGTTTGTCCCATTTCAAAACGGTCTTCCAATAGTCCCACGCTTGCACATTGAAATGGCTAGGACGTAAGCTTCCCGGATCCATCCCCAAAAGGATTGTACTTGGAAGCTCGAAGGTTTTCAATGGAATTGGGATCCTCAATGACTTAGAAACAGTGATTCGGTCGAGGAGCTTTTCATAAACCATTTGACGAAGGTTCTGGTCTTCAAGCCAGAAAAACACCTCACTCGCATCCATAAACTTGGTGATTGTAGTCACTATCTCCTTGGGGAAGCGTATCAAAGAATCATATACCGATTGTGCTTGATGCATGCTTTATTTCCTTAAACTTGGAAAGAACCCACCAATGCCATTTTAAGTGAATACTTCACCTTTATATATTGTTTGTCGAGCCATTTAGCCAAAGTAACCACAATAGTTATCTCTCTACTTCAAACACTCTCAACCACTTCATGAACTTCTCGACTTGCCGTTATACTATTCATTCAAAAAATAAAACACATTAGCAACTGCACCCCTTTTTCACAAACCTAGTACGGTAATTGTGTACCACAAAGTAACAAATGTGTTAACAAATGCGAGAAGGATGAGACAAGAGTCCCTGCATTATATAATAATGTGGTTCATGATGTTCCATGACTCGTACTTATACTAAGTTACGAGTGGTCTAGATTGTTCTCGAGAATGTGTCAATTATACACTCGTTAACGATTTTTATCGTAAGATGTGTAGGCACAGAAATGAAGTGAGATACGATTCTAGCCTCGTGTCGCCACATTCCCTCTGCTCAATGCATAGCAAGTCACTTGGCGAGTAAATGTGTGTGTTTCAATTCAACAGTAATTTACAATTGCCTTAACACAATTCTGTTGCAGTCATTCATGCATATTCTAAGTGCAATGCATGCACGTTGATAGGTTTCAAATATCCCAATTGACACACTGGACCAATGAGTGTATGGACCACGGCCTGACACTATTGTATAAGACGTAACCAGCCATGGAAACGATCAGACCATCGAAATGATCTTCTACCAGTCATTAAGAATATAATACCAAATTGTATGGATATTTTTATTTGGTGCTCCCTGTTTGCAAACTTTTGTTCATTTTGATTTTTGGTTGCAAAATTGCCACATCATTGAAACGTTAAAAATTCAGTTGTTGCAGTATGGACGAATAGAAAGTTATGACGGAAGGAGTATAGAACCAACAACAGCACTAGGCTTGTCATTTTTATTAACTTCTACGGTTGAAAGAATTAGGCTGAAGACATGGTGGCGAAAGGCAAACCTTGTGAAATTCGTTTGCCACCATAAAAGAACAATAATAATACTGCTCACTTAATTTCCCCGCGAAATTGGTACATTAAGGTTCCTATTTCACATATAAGACAGCAACGAAGTAATATTATTTCCTTCTTCAACATGTCGGTGTTCGTCTTAGGTTCCACAGGGTTAACGGGATCACATATCCTCAAATACGCCAATAAAGCTTCTTATGTGAATTCCATCTCCACTGTAAGTCGCCGTTTTCCTAAGATGTCTGGGGAAAAGATACATCCTGTTGTAGATGCAGACACAGACAACTGGCCAGAAATAATAAGGGATAGGGCTAAAGGTGCAAAGGTCTTTTTCAGTTCATTTGGAACGACTAGTGGAGTTGCTGGAGGTGCAGAGAATTTCCACAGAATTGAACATGGAATTGGGTACGGTGCTGCAAAAGCTGCAAAGGAAGCAGGCGTACATACTTACGTCTTGATATCAACTTTTGGTGTTGACGCAAACTCTAGCATTTACAGATCCAGAACCAAAGGTCAATTGGTCGAAGACGTCATCGCATTGAGGTTTCCCAGGACAATCATCTTAAAGATGGGTATTTTGTTAGGTGAGAGAGAACAGAAGAGAACGAACTTGGAAAGCTGGTTTGTGAGCTTCTTTACGTACTTGCTGCGTACACCTTTCTCTTTTGGGTACCCTGTGTTTGCAGACCAATTGGCACAAATTGCTGTGAATTTGGCTGAAGAAGAGAACACTACACTACCGGAGAACCTTATCTTCGTGTTTTTGGACCTTCTGAGGTTGCACAGTTGGCAAAGAATTTAAAATAGACTGAATAAACACCTAGATTGACCATTCTTTCGATTTACATTGAAACCTCAATACAACCTCCCGTATGACCACGAAACTGCACATAAAATAGCAAGAAGGTGACACTTAGCTCATTGGCGAAGCTGGAATCGCCTTCACAGCACGGCTGACTTTGAAAACGTTGTCATGACGACCAATCTCATCCGAATATCGGAACAAACGAACAACCGAAAAGACTTCGTGGCCAAGCTGGCTAAGGCGTAAGACTGTTAGTAATAACTGTTATCTTGAGATCGTGAGTTCGAGCCTCACCGAGGTCGGTTACTGCCTTTATGGCCAAGTTGGTAAGGCACCTCACTAGTAATGAGGAGATCGTCAGTTCGACTCTGGCTGAAGGCATTCTTTTTGCTACTGAGAGCTACCCTCTTGTTTTTAGCGTCGGTTGGGCATAGAGCATCGAAGTTTGTTCTAGGATTGAAGTTGTGGGGGAAGAAATAGGACTTTTGTATGAAATTTTTAGGTACTAAGATTGCTCTGTCTTAAGTTTATGAAGTAACACATCCGAAAGTAGTCTGTTAATATCCATGTCAGCCCTGTATACTCTGCTCGTAACTTTAATCACTTTTCTTCAAAGGTTCTCATTCCTTTCACTGATTGATTCAGTCTGGATTTTGCAACTTTTAATTTTTCAAAATTTGAGATGAGCATATACACCAGCCATGGGAGAAAAGAAAGTAAGAGGTAGAAGAGCCGAAAAGAAAAAGGAGGAATCTGGATTCTACATCGACAATAGCTCTCAGCGTGTTGAAGAAACTCCAGATGAGCCCCAAAATGAAAACCCAGACGTGAAAACACCATTCTTTGGTTTGGTAGACAATTCGGAGTTGGACTACTTCAAGCAGGCTGAAAAGACATTGAACATCAATGCTTTCGACAGCTCCGATGAGAGAGAAGGTTTCATTCGTTCTGTATTGGAAGAAGCCAAAGCAAAGGAGTTGAAGTTGGTCACCAACCAGATCTGTTCTAAGTTAATGGAGAGACTTGTGTTAAGTGCAAGTGACAAGCAATTGAAGAGATTGTTTATAACTTTTTCAGGGCACTGGGTGCTGTTGGCTCACCACAAGTACGCATCGCATGTCTTGGAGACATTGCTCGTTCGCTCGGCATCGTTAATTGAAAAAGAGTTGAGAGGTGAACGCGATGAGTTCGAGGAAGCAGAAGAGGAAGAAGAGGAAGAAGCAAACAACGTTACAATCGAAGCACTTTTCATTGGAATGCTTGACGAATATAAACCACACATCAAAGCAATGATCAATCATCAGTACTCTTCGCATGTCCTTAGATTAATAATTCTCATTGTCAGTGGTAAAGAGTTACCTCTGACCACAGTTAGCAACTCAGTTTTGAGATCCAAGAAGTCTAAGATTGCCAGAAAGATGATTGAAATCAAGGATAACGAGGACTTCAACAAATCGTTCCAAGTTCCACCAAGCTTCAAGAGAGAATTGAAGGACATTTGCTTCCAAGCACTGAAGTTCACAGATGTGGATAAAATGAGAGCTTTTGCCATTGACAAGATCGCATCTCCTGTTATTCAGTTGCTTCTTCAGATGGAAGGTATAGTGGATAAAGAAAGAGCCATCTGGCATCTCATTTTCATGAAGCAGGATGCACCTGCAGATCCAAAAGAAGAAGCATTTGTGGATTACTTGTTGTCTGATTCTGTGGGATCTCATTTCTTTGAGGCTCTGATCAAGAACGATGGAGTCAGACCAAGATACATTGAGAGATTGTACAACTTATACATCAAACACAGAATCTTGAAGTTGGTCAGAAGATCGACTACTGGTGTGTACATTATTCAAGCACTTTTGACCAAGTTAAAGCCGGCTGATTCCGAACACATCATGGATGAGATAATCCCTGAACTCTCCCTGTTGGTAAACATCGAAACCAACGAGAATATCGACTTGTGTAGCAAGTTGATTGATGCATCGAAAGCAAGATTCAACTACCAAAAGGATCTCATTGTAAAGCAGTTATTCGCCAAGTTCGACCCTAAATTTCAGTACGAGCAAGTGTTTAAATTAAAATTCATCAACTACGACGACTCTACTGACTTAATCGAGAATGTTTTACAATTGTCAAAATCCACCTTGGGCAATACCAGAGACGACTGGCCAACTGCAGAAGAAAGAAAGAGATCACTTTTCTTAGAGAAGTTGATGGAGTACGACTATGCATTTGTCGTGGACGTATGGCTTAATCTCTTATCTTTACCTGAAGAGAGGGTAATCCAGATGTGTCTTCACGGAGTGTTTTCTCATGTTGTCGAACATGCGATGGTTGTAGGAAACCCGGAGAAAAAGTCCATCTCGCTTGTCAGAAAACGTTTCTTGAACTTGTTTCAAGGAAGCATTGTGAAGTTGGCATGCAATTCGTATGGTTCGCACATTGTTGATAAGTTGTGGGATTTCACTATCTACTTGCCCCAATACAAAGACAAAACTGCTACTGAGTTGATTCAGGACTCCAGCAAGGTCAAAGAACTGACCTATGGTAAGATGGTGTGGAGAAACTGGTCTATGGACTTGTTCATAAGAAAGAAGTTTGATTGGAAGGCACTTATCAAACAACAGGAAATTGCATTCGAAGGTCAAACCGAAGAAGGCGATGCAAAGACGAAGCCTAAGACCAAGATTCAATTGAAAATGGAAAGATTGGCGGAAGAGAAGGCGAGAGAAGAAGACAACAAGCGTGAGGCTGAAGACGATACACGTGAAGCAAAAAGGCATAGAGGTAGACGTTAATTTATGTAAAAGGTATATACAGAGGAATTATGTACAGCGTTGTAAGATGACGAAGGTGCTATTTTAATGTAATATGGTATCCATCCAAGGAAGCTTGGCTCACCAGGGAAGGAGATTCCACGACAGGATCGACACCCGATTGGTTTTTTGGGAATGCAATGACGTCTCTAATGCTTGCTGAGCCAACAAGAATCGCACACATTCTATCAAAACCTAATGCGATTCCTGCGTGTGGCGGACAGCCCATAGACAATGCTTTGAGCAAGTGGCCAAAGAGGTCGTTGTAGTTTGTAATCTGCAAAACGTGCTCAAAGACGTACTCTTGCAAGGCCAGATCGTGAATTCTGCGTGAACCTCCTCCTATCTCGTTGCCGTTTATAACTAAGTCGTAGTGTTGTCCTCTGACACCAAGTGGATTGGTTTCCAAGTGTTCATAGTCTTCCAAGTTGGGCATTGTGAATGGGTGATGAGTTGATTCAAACTTGTTGAAGTTATACTGTGGGTAATCTTTGCCATCTAATTCAATAGGATTGAAGAGAGGAAACTCGGTCACCCACAGAGCAACAAACATTTCATTGAAGTCGTACACAGAGCCGTCTTCTGTTTCACGATTCCATTTGTTTGGAAATTCTGCCGTAGCTAGTTGCCTGAACTTGCCCAAAGGAGTTGGGTTCTCATAAGTTAATGATGCTCTATCTGAGACCGCAATCACATCACCTGGCTGCAAATTAAGTTGTTCTTTGAGAGCTTCTGAGTCAAATGATGACAGCTTGCTCATGAACTTGGTTTCAATGCATTTATTATACCAGTTGTTAGCATCTGCCTCATTAGATATCTTCAAAACGAACGGTTTACGCTTAGTATAGCTTGTTTGTTCAGTCAAAACCTTTGGGATCTTGAACCTTTCCAGTGGGTAGAATACGTTCTTTAATACACAAGCTTCAACAACTGGAAATCCTTCGGTTTTAGCAATAAAATGCTTGGTAATATCTTCAAATTGTAAACTTGACCTCAAGTCAGGCTTGTCTATACCATATTTTGACAATGCATCGATATATCTTAACTTGGTGAATTTGTTTCCTTTCAGGACTTTCTCTAGTTTGTCGTTGGAGTTTACAAAGTACAATGGTTTCTTCAAAGATTCCCAGACACTCGTCACCACGTCTTCGACGACCTTGCCAACATTGTCACTATCATTCACAAAAGACATTTCCATATCGATCTGTGTGAACTCAGGCTGTCTATCACTACGCAAGTCTTCGTCTCTGAAACACTTTGCAAATTGAAAGTACCTTGTGAATCCAGAACTCATAAGGATTTGTTTGTACTGTTGTGGAGATTGTGGTAATGCGTAGAATCTATCTCTTGTTCTTGTAGGAACCAAGAACTCTCGAGCACCTTCCGGCGTCGACTTGAACAAGAGTGGAGTTTCCAACTCTGTGAAACCGTGGTTTCCAATAAGCACATCTCTAACCAACCGAGCTACTGAGCTTCTTGTTTTCAAGTTTTCTTGCAACTTTTTCATTCTCAACTGGAGATATCTATATTGAGGAGGAAGTTCTGAAGGAGCAGTATGTTTAAGTTTATCCAATCTTGCTGCATCCAAATTAGAGTTATTGAGCAATTGAATATCTTCAACAACCACCTCCAACTCTCTTTGTTTCCCCTCTCGCTGGTGTTTTGGCTGGATGTAACCAGAAACAGCTACCGAACTTTCAGTTTGGATCCCAGAAAGAAGGTCAATGAGGTGTGCAGGCGTCTTTCCAGGGCTTAATGTGATCTGTATCACATCGCCATTAGAATCACGCAACTCGGCAAAGGCCATAGAAGCCATCACCTTGGGTTTGCGGTGAATATGGCCATGTAGTACGACCTTTTGGTTGGTTGACTCAGACCCGTAGACACTTTGTATTGATGCAGTTGCGGATGGGAAGGTGTACTTTTGAGCAATTAGCTCAACAGAAGGAAGCTTGGAAATCACTGAGCTGTACCATCGGCTCACCGTGACTCTTTTGAACATCGTCGGTCTTTTTACACAATCTGAGCCTATGGCTCCACTAAAAGTCGTGAGTTTTTCAGTTTGGTCATGTGATTGGCATGTTTAGAGCACATACGTAAATCAATACAAGGCTTTTAAACTCATGAACAACATGATATCCCGTCTTTCGTTGAGAGTTCCAAAGCGTGCGCTCATCTTGGTGGTGGTGGTGTTGAATTTAGTGTTTATCACTAGCGCTTTGATCTACTTGAATAAAATTCCTGAAGTGATTACACAGCATGGCTATTTCCAAAGCTTATTGAAGGGAAATGCACGTCCCGAGATTGAGGAAACGACAGTTCCTGAGCTTCTTGGTGTTGTTATTGAGCCCAACAACGTCCAAATGAAGTTCGTCAACCCTAAAGGTAAGACTGGAGACAGAGAGGCTATTCTTAAGGGGAATATCGACCACTACGACGAGGTAGTTGCTAAAAAGGTATCAATGCCGAAAAATGCAAACTTGGTTCCTCCACCTAGAGATGAAGAATTGGCCAACTACAAGCTCGCAAATGCAACCATCATTTCGTTGGTGCGCAACTCTGAAGCTGCTCCCATCGCAAGGACCATTCAGAGCTTCGAAAAATCATTCAACTCCAAGTTCCACTACCCCTACACATTTATTAACGACCAACCCTTCACCGAAAGGTTCAAGGAAAGAATGAGAAAAGTTTCAAACGCCCCAATGGAGTTTGTGGTAATCCCCCTGGAGCTCTGGGACCAGCCAGACTGGATTGATAAGGACTTGGAAAAGAAAAAGATGGACAAGATGGCTGAGGATAACGTGGCTTATGCAAAGAAGTTGTCTTACCACAATATGTGCCGGTTTTACCTGGGTAACTTCTACAACTTACCAGAGCTCCAGAAATACAGATATTACTGGAGAATCGAACCAGACGTAAAGTTCTACACTGACATGCAATACGATGTGTTTAAGTTTATGGAGACTGAAAAGAAGACGTACGGATTCACAATCAATTTGTATGATATCGAAAACACAGTGGAAACCCTCTTACCAGAAACAATCAAGTTTTTGAACAAAGACGACAACTACAAGTACTTGAGTCAACACGGAAGTTACCAATGGCTCTTGGATGACCTCCAGAACCCGCAAAAAGCAAAGGTTGCTGGTGGATATCTGACTTGCCACTTCTGGTCTAATTTCGAAATAGCGGATATGGACTTCTACAGGGGGGAAGCGTATAACAACTGGTTTAAGTACTTGGATTCGACTGGAAAATTCTACTACGAACGCTGGGGAGATGCTCCTGTGCATTCAATCGGAGTCGGTTTATTTGCAGACAAGAGAGATGTGCACTGGTTCCGTGACATAGGATACTTCCATGACCCATACCAGAACTGCCCATTGCTGGACTATACTGAGGGTTGTAAGACCGGAGAGTTTCTGAGATGGGGCAATTTGAAAGATCAGAACTGCATTCCGAACTGGATTGACTATTCGATGGGTGATCCTGATGAGATTTACTAGTTGACGATTTCATGCCCACAATGAAAAGCTTCACAATGTAGTAGTTCAGACATAATGTATATTAAAGAGATAATGTGTAGTCGTAAAAGGATTCCCATTCGTACCTCACCTACAGTTACCTAGTATTAACATCTATTCATAATTAAAGCAAACTCACATTACACCCTTAACAAGAAAAACAGTATCATTGTTCTTCATCACAGTCAGACACTTGAGACTGGTTGTAAGCTGCTTTGGTTCGTCTCCATGGGCAAATAAATGCAACTTCTCGTCATTGTTCTTGGTGCTATTGTTGATATTGACTATCTTGAGTGAGTCTGCTATGGAGTCGAGTGCTCTTCCTACAACCCATTTCAGCGACACATACAATGGTTGTTTTGTGCTGGTGGTGTCGTCGTGTAGGTGAATACACCACACATATATTCTATCTGCGACAGGAACCTTCGAGTCACCCTTGGCTGTCTTCTTGAGTGCCAACAACTCGCTTGTCGATGATGGTGCTTTCGTTTTCTTGTTGAAGAGTTTCATCAATGTCAGCAGCTTGTGTAGTTTGAGGAACTTGTTGAGTTTGTTCATGGCGTTGCGGTCATTCTGAATGATATTGGTTGGTTTGGCATTCAGGAGCAGTGCATCAACTTTAGCCATATCCTTCTGTCTGTCGGGGAACAACGACTTAGCACTCGGAAGTTTGCTAGTGTCTATGCTCTTGAGTCTCTTCTGCTCCAAAAGTGCTGCGGCCGCTGCAGCAGCAGCACCAGCACATTGATGTGTCTGCCGATGGTCAGAACAGAAAGTGTGGTGGCAGTACTCACACTGGAAGGGAAGAAAATCAAGCAGGTTGCATGTGTAGCAGTTCTTGCCTATATTAAGTATATCTTCTGGCTGGCGTTTCTCTATGAATAATTTGGACATGGTGGTGGCAAATGTAAATTATTAATCCAAGAAATGTCTCTTTATATCTATATCGATAGTCACGTGTAGATCATTCACCTAAAGTGGAAGGAATTGCAGATCAGGTGACCTCAACCTCATCTTCAAAAGAGTCTTGAAGACAAGGATGTATGACTTGAATGTGCCATGGCCTGCGGTCGACTATACTAGCAAGCCGTCGGTTACGCAGATCCTCAATGTGAAGAACATCATCATAACATTGTATCATTTGGGGTATCGGTATATTGCGGTCAACTTCCAGATATCAGAACTGGTCAAGCTTCCTGCTCAAAAGGACCAGATGAATCCGCTTCCTATGGATCTGTTAACTGCTGACCTTTGTAGTGGCAAGTTTCCAGGACTCAAGTTGTTTTCGAGAGTCACATTATCCATATCTGATCCTGCTAAAAGTCAGGGAATAGCCAAGTTACAACAACTGTTTGACATCTTAGCAGTGCAACCTATGAACGAAAAGCTGTTGCAACTGACCATTGCCAACTTGGACATCGACTTGATCTCCTTCAACTTCACAAACAAACTCCCGTTCTTTTTAAAGCACAAGACAATTGGAAGTGCAATTGAGAAAGGCATAAAGTTCGAGGTGAACTACGCCAACTTGATAAACGGGTTTGCAGAGTCCGCTGCTGGCGTTAACCTGAATATGTTCAAGAAGTTTTTCATCAACAACGTTCTCCTGTTGATCCGTACCTCTCGGTCTAAAGGTATCGTGGTTTCAAGTGGAGCATTAGACCCTGTTCAAACCCGAAACGCAAGTGATATTTTGGTCGTGCTAACATCATTGGGATTGGACTTACAACGCTCGAAAGCTTGTGTTACCATCAACCCAGAAAAAGCCTTGATTAGTGGAAGATTGAGAGTCAAGTCCTTCAAACAGACAATAGTGATGGACAATAATAAAAATGATGTGTTGACGAACAAGGATGTGTCGTCGGAAGATACGAGAGTTTACAAGAAGAGGCTAAACGAGTCATCTTCTGGAAGATTGTTGAAGAAGATGAAGAAAAGTACTTGATTTGTGTATAGTATGTAAATAGAGCTGCATCCTGAGACACTCTCTATGTATATTAATTACCTTATAACCTGAAATGAACTAATAAAATACAGATGACCTAATGCGTTTGATTTTGGAAGGAGCTTCCACTGTTTCGGGTTCCTTTCGTTTGCGAGGGGCTGGTAGTTTGCGTTTGTTTGTTAAGAATATCGATGTTTCTCTTCTTGGCTTTGGTGGAATCGCAGAGTACACCTTAACTGGTGAGTTGGAGTTCGTGTCTGCTGTGTTCTCGTTAAAAGAGTTAGGCGGAGGATTCACGGGCCTGGAAGTACCAAATGAGGTATTCGCGATTGGTCTCTCCAGTCTAAGATTGACATTGCTGTCTATTACGCTCGACGTATTGTCATTTAGAGCTCCCATTGCCTGAGTCCTTCGAATCGAACGTTGCGGTTGAACTACTTCCTGTTGTCTGTTCCTAAAAGCATCGTATGGGTCATACTTCTGTATCCTTGGAAACATCATTGGTCTATGTTGCAAGTCTTTCCGCGCTTTATTGATGATCGAGTTTCGGTCGCCTTGTACAGCAGAGTACATTCTTCTGTAGCCACTTCCACCACTTGACGTAGTCCTTCTTCGTATAGGTTCTCTTAGTTTCTCAACAGTGACAATCTTATTTGCGAGCTTCTGCTTCTGTATTTTCTCATTCATCCTCCTGAGCTTCTGTGCTGAGTCTTCTCTGAAGTTGTCTCGTTCACGAACATACGTGGTATAAAGCGTTCTATATGGCATTTGTCCTGTTTGCAAGCGAGTGGGTTGTTGTGGGCGCAGAGGAAAATCTCTTGCTAGTAGTTCACGCCAAAGTGAGTCCAGCTCAGGCATTATGTTCAGGTTATTCTCTTCTGCTTGTGCCAATTGTCGGGCGTTCATTCGACTCAAAATAGGCCCCAAAAGATGGAAAGGAACTCCCCCAAAGCTGCAGTCGCCAAGGTTATGGATGTTCTGAAGGACCTTTTGGGTCGCTAGGTGAACTAGCGACGGTAATCTATTGCTCATTTGTATCTTTATCTCTTCTTGCCTTCTTTCTTGGAGCAATGACTTAGGGGATAAAAAAAGTCTGATAGCGTGTCACGTGATATTGGCTGCAAAAGAAAATGAAGGGCCGCTTTGAGTAGAAAGTCGTCAATGGGTGTGAGTACCTTGAGCTACAAGTTCAAAGAAGGAGTATACCGAATAAATAACCATTTTTCTTCAGTTCTTGAGAAACTTAAGTCTGGATCTGAGTATCTCTCATATTCTTGGTCCAGAAACCCTTGCCGTGGTTGATCGTGGCGAAACCATCAACCCTTGGCCAAGAATCACGGGCACAGCCTGGTGGGTATCGTTAACTGCACCTAATTCGTTGGCCAAAATACATATTCCGTTGAATAAGGCTGGAAGAGCCATGTTCACAACCGGAGCACTAGTTCCAGGGTATCTGGTAGACTAAAGAGTAAACAGTCGACAACTTCCACCGAAGAACATTCCAATTATACTCCAACACACGGACTCAAGTAACTCAAAAGTTGATACTGAGAAGTTGTATGGGTGCGCAGTAGATCCCAGCTTTATTAGTTCCCATCAAGGATATTCACATCATTTGAGCTCCATATAGCTGGAAAGCTGACCAACATGTTTGGTCTGCGAAAATCTGGAATCAAGATCTTTCGTCGTGTAGACAGTTAAGATAATCTGCATTTTCTGTTTAAGATCAGAGTGGGGTGACTGTTGGGGACAGTGACATAGTCTGCTGAATATCTTGCTCGAGGTCTAGGTCAATTTTTCTTGCACTCTGTAACTCGCTTCTGGAGGTAAGAACCAGAGGAAGCTTTCATTGCCGTCCTTTCCAAAACGGCGTCTTCCAAGTTCTCTCATTGAGATATCAAATTCGGTTGTCCAGATTGTCAGACCCGTGAAGTTTGCAGCCACCGCCAAAAGGTACGGAAAGAACCACATCAAATCAAACTGTGCCTACTTCTTGCGTCTTGTCCACAACAAACGATCGCTAACATCAGAAAAAGGCTTTGGGTGCAAAACAATGCCTCCGCGCTCCTTCTTCACGTCCATCCTACAACCCAAATCCACCAAGTGGAACGCACCCGAACATTCAAGTCTGTATCTGCTCTGGTAAATCATATTCTCTATCCTGCTGATTTATCATCAGGCTGGCCCTTCTCTCTTTATATCCCATCGCAGGTGTAGCCTAAAGGTGATTTGTTCACCTTGACATTGCTGCATAAATTTTCATCCCAGAAGGGAAAAACCGTCAGCAGAACTTGATATCTCTTCAGTTTGGGCATCAACATTACAGGGAAACTGGAGATAATCTCAAGATGCCCATATCTTAAAGGTTCTTTTGTTAAATATACACCCGTCTAGCACTAGCGGGTCTTCTGAGCTACTAGTAGTGGCACAGATGAGACCTACATTTATCAACGCGATGCAAAAATCATCTTGGTCTGCATACAGCGATCATAAATCGATCAAGACGCACCCCACAATTTGTAAATCGGAGCACTACAGTTTTCATGTTGACATTATATTAGCTATAAAAACCTATACTTTGCTTTTGAAAATTTCCCCGTACAGAGGATTAGAGTACTTGAGGTATCTTGATTTAGTCCATCTGCGGAAGTCCTTACCCCACACAACCATCACGATGAAGGAACCGTTGATTACCAAAGAGATCATGAACATGAGCCAAGTTGTCAATTTCAAGCCGCATCTGTCGATCCAGGGTTGGATGGCGAAGCAGTAGGCCATACCGATCATGTTACGGAAGAACAACATGAGGACAAGGGTCTCGCTCCCAACGTGTTCGTAGCAGTCAACCGCGTAGGTCAAGGTGATTGGGCCCGACGCACTCATGGCAAAGCCCAAGAATCCCTGGCCTACAATGACGTTGACTGACCAGTGGAGTTTGTAGACGGGACCCAAGCCGTAGCCGAGCAAACCAATTGCGTTGATCACAAGCACACCAATCATAGCCCATAACCTGAACTCGGGCTCCATGATACCGTTGTTGCGCTTGGTCAACCTGAGAGTCAACCAGTCGACAAACTGGCCACCGTAGAACATCCCAATCACGTTACCAACACATGGTGCAAGGTTGGTCAACCCCACCGTCGAAGCTGAAAAATTGTATGGTGGAACACCAAGGATTTCGGATTGCGTAGTACCCAATAAGGAGAGCCACATCATCTGGGCTCCGTAGGCGACACCACTCCAGACGACTGCCGGGAAACTTGCTAACAAAAGGGGTCTCACCCAGATGGTGAGCCAAGATCTTTCATCGTTGAACTCGGTTTGAATAATTTGCATGCGTTCTTTGTATGTCCTTAAAACAGAGTCATCTTCCAGAGAAGATGTAGACGCAACTTCAACCCTTTCTTCGGTTTTCGACTCAAGGTTCTTGCTTTTGAGACTCACTGACGATTCAACAGGCAAAAGAAAGTGCTTGTCCGATCTTCTAAACGTTGTGTCCTCCATCAAAAAGAGCTGGATGACGAACATCACACCAAAGATGATGATTTGGATATAGTAGCACCATCTCCAGTCCAAGCTGTCGACAACGTAACCTGCGGCCACACAACCCAAGTTGCTTCCCAAGTACAATGCCATGATCATGAAGGAGAACGCTGTTGATCTTTCGTGCAAGAAGAAGACATCTGTGGAAGAGATCTCCACCAAAGAGTCAACAGGCGCAGCTGCAAACCCTGACAAGATGCTGGAAACATACAAGTAGTTGACACTCTTGGCTTGCGACCCAATGATACACGAAAGCAAAACAATAAGCGTACAGAGCAAGTAGACTGCTCTTCTGCCGATCTTCATGGCAGTGGGCTGGAGGAAAAGACACCCCATACCGAGAAACAAGAAGATCATGGCAGTAGCGATATTCAACTGTTCGAACGTGCAGTTCAAGTCTATAGTCCACAAGGTATAAATTGGACCAGAGAAGTTCACTGCTGCAGCAAGCATGAATGCCCACACCCACAATAATCCAAACTGCCACTTCTTCTTCCTTTGCAGCCAACGCAAAGGATCATTGACATTACTACTTGGTTGAGGAAGGAGCACAATGTCTTGTTCGTCCTTCTTGACTGCCATGGATCCATCCATGTCAATAAGGTGAACTGTACCTGGAACGTCTAAATCATAGTCTTTCATCTTGTTGTCGTTTGGAGAGAGTAGGAAGGCCTGAGGTCGTCCTTTTATACCTTTCTTAGATCTCAAGATAAGCACCTAGTGCATGAACTAAGCGCGATTGAAGTCTTTTTCAGAACGGCTTATTAGATAACGGCTGCAAATTATAATTATCATGCCCGTCAAAGGAGTTCAACTAGATGTACACATGACGAGGAGATACGAACAAGAGATATGTCGCTGATTGTACCCAATGAAAATGAAGTAGAAGCATACTTCTTAAAGTGGTCTTGAAAGATGGCATAATAAAGCGACAAGCGAAAAGTTGCTTTTGGTGCCAGGAACCCTGCCTAGTGTTGTATATTGTTTGACTCTGCAACTTGATTGAACTCTCATGACAGAGGACAGCAACACCAAACAAATGGAAGAACACAGCTAACAAGACGGTTTAATTAGGTCATTACGATGGCCGATCTTTGTTGCCGACGTGCACTGGAATGGTTATTTATCGCTATCAAGATCTGCAAAGCCCCATTATTCTCGATTCGGTTATCTTTCTGTCAGTCCTGCATAATCGACAACCAAGGAGTACGGGACGGTAGCACGTTGGTGAAGTCGATCAAGCATGAGCAGAGTAATAGGGTAGTGTGTAGGTGTAATATTTCGGTGAGATGTTCCTCACTTTATTCCGAGAACTCCGATGTTGATCCAGTCACTATTGTATCTGATTACTTTTGTCTGGTTTAATTCTTGCGAGTATAAATTGCCACCAGTGAAAAAAAAACAGCGGCGTAACGATGTTTAGCAGAAAGACCAAAGAGGTAGAGCAAGAGGTGGAGCAGACCAAGGACGTCGAACACGTGTATGTTCCGTTTGAAGGGCCTTCGGAAGAGTCGACTATCCCAGCCGAAAGAGAGGTTACAGCTGAGCAGGTTGAAAAATACAACGCGGTGCTTGAGCATTTCCAGGCTGCCGACTTGAAGATTCCTGAGAGCGAGGAGAACCATAAGAACAAGGACAGTAGCAAGTACACTGCGTTGACGGACGACGAGAAAGCTTGGTTGACCAGAGAATGCTTTTTCCGGTACTTGCGTGCAACCAAGTGGGACGTCAAACAAGCGGTTGATAGAATCATACTCTCCCTCAGTTGGCGTCGTGAGTTTGGCATTGCCAGCTTTGACGAAAGCAAGAACAAGTTGACGACCAACTCGACTGCCCCTGAGAACGAAACCGGGAAGGAGGTTATATTGGGCTTCGACATGGATGCCAGGCCATGCTTATACTTAAAGCCGGGACGTCAAAACACGAAGCCATCGATTTCCCAAGTCCAGCACTTGGTCATCATGTTGGAAAGAGTCATCGACTACATGCCACCGGGACAGGACTCCCTTGCGTTGCTTATAGACTTCAAGGCCTCGCCCTTGGGAACACAAGGTGGTAAGGCCCCACCCATCGGCATTGGCAGACAGGTGTTGCACATTTTACAAACACACTACCCTGAACGCTTGGGCCGCGCGTTGCTCGTGAACATACCATGGTTGGGCCGGACATTTTTGAACTTGATCCACCCCTTCATCGACCCACTCACACGTGAAAAGATCATCTACGACAAACCCTTTGTTGAGTTTGTCCCCAAGCAACAATTAGACACCGACTTCAACGGTGACGTTGCGTTCGAGTACGACCAGGAAAAATACTGGCCGGCCATGATGAAAATCGCCGAGGTCAAAAGAAACCACTACTACGACCGTTTTGTCAAGTTCGGCAAAATCGTAGGGTTATCTGAATATGACTTGAGAGGGTCTGGAGCTGAGTTAAAGTACCCCGTTCAGTGATATTTTTTGTGCGCTTATCACAAGCAACTTGCTTTTTTTATACACACTTGGCCAAACCTTACATCAGAATCAAGGCATGGCACTTTGAATCCGCACGAGCGTACCCAAGAACAACAGTCACACCACTTGATCGACCTGATAGAACTCCGCTAAGTATATTCATTGTCCTTGTTGCTACCATAATAGCTAGCATAATTACAACCCCAATACGTCACATTAGCCACCTGTAAATACCACTGAATAATAATAATTTCTTATTGTTACATTCCAGGCTGAAGCAGAAGGAGAATAGCATCGCATAACCAACTCGTAGGTGCGCAACACAAACCACCAACCACTTAAACTCCAACTACATCGCGTTTAGTGGCACGGTGAATCTTCTATTTTTCGTCAATACTCGCTTAGACTCGCTTTGTGGACCTCGTATCGTACCCTCGTCTTCCCATAAACTTTTCATTACTGCATGTCAGGTGTACCTAACACCTGCATGTGTGCAGCCTCTCGAGACGGTATTTTAAGGACAAGAGCCATTTAGCCTATCTTTTTACCGAATGCAGATTAGACGAGACGAAATTGATGCAGCCAGGGTGCCTGGCTGCACCGATTGGAATTTAGACATACACCCGCGTCTTCAGTTGGGTGAAACGTGGATGACTGGAAAACTCAATCTGGCATGCTATTGTTCCCTTCTTGTCCGAACACATGCGCAGTCTGCGTTTGCTGCTCGCTATAAATACAGCTGCTTTTGGCACAAACCCACCCCCCTCCAGCCCCCTCCATAAATTTCAAAAAAAAAAATGGCTACGTTATTGACGTTTGATTTCGAGAGCATTTATGAGAAGGACGAGTACTGTTGTGATAATGCTGACGAGTTGTATTATTTGTTCCAGCATCCTGTTGATAATGGTGAAGTGGCCAAGCCTACCTCAACCTTATCTCTGAGTCAAAGAACTTTATTGAAAAAGGTGGTTGAACATTTTATGGATCCAGACTTGGTGATTCCCATTAGTGAAGACACTTTCTGGGGAGCCAAGCTGGACCAGGTTCTGTTAACTATGCAAGAACAGTGTTGGTTATCACGTGAATGTATATTACGGTATCTCCGTGCAAACAAGTGGAGCTTGAGAGCTACGATTACTCGTTTATCGAATACTATTGCGTGGAGGAGGCAAGTATTCGCGTCACTCGATCCTTTTGCACCTAAATTGTGTTCCCAGTTTCAACTGGGTGCAGTTATCTTCTCGGGCTACGACGAAATGCGTAGACCCGTCTTGAACATCAACTTGAACAAACTTGACCTGACGTCTCTGGCAGACGACAAGTTCAAAGCTGCCATTTTCTACATGGAAAGCGTCATACAGTTCATGCCCAGTAACCAGGAAACTATCACACTTCTTATCGACTTCAACGACCGATACCATGACCAGCAGATCGACACGCAAAAGCTTATGCTCGCTCTCGGGCTCACGAGGCGGCTCCTCCACATCTTCGAGCACCACTACCCGGAAAGACTCGGGCAAATATACGTCAACAACGTACCGTGGTACGGCTGGGCCTTCATCAGGATGATCAAGCCCTTCATGGACCCGGTGTCCCGCAAGAAGATCTTGGCCAGACTGAGAGCAATGGACCACATCCCACACGAGCAGCTCCACGAGAACTGGGGAGGTGACTTAACCTACATCTACAACCACTATGCCTATTGGCCCCAATTAGTGCAAACGGCTGAAACTCGCAGAATGAGCATGTTCGACAGGTTCGTGCAGCTCGGAGGTACCGCAGGTATCAGCGAGTACGATATGAAGAACGAGGGCGACGCTGTCTACCCTCTGACCTACCCTCCTTCAACTGATATATCCAACAGTTCTAATGTTTCCAATGTTTCTGAATAATGTGTATAGTATAATAAAGTGTTTACAAACCTAAACAATAGCCTATTGTTGCAGTTCCACTGACAACATCTCTTATCACTGCCTTCAATAACAACCCAAAACGGTAATATGCTGCAAATCCTGAATCACTTGAAGTATTATTGTTTCATAATTTTGCAACAATAATGCAAGGTGCCATCTTGCGAGGCTTACAGATTCCTACCTATGCTGTGTCTAAATTCTATCCTTCTATACACAAGTATTTATCGTCTCCTAATACTACCACCGCTTCCGCTGACAGCCACCGTCGAGATGTCTGTGTGGTGGTGCTTTTTTATCTTGTATCCCAATTCGCACATTCCATTCTCGCTCAACTGCAATTCCGATGCCAGTCTGAGAATCTTACGGTAGAGCGTGGGGAGCGCCTTGGGCGAGTTGTGTGATGGGTCGCCTTCTTCCGAGTCGGCGACGCTGTTGGCCCTGGTGATTTCGCCGTTGCTGGTTGGCTCGGCCACGGCCCCGTTCTTTGGTGATGCGTTCGTGGGGGAGCCGGTCGTTGGTGCGATGTCCGCCACACAGTCTTCAGGGAGTTGTTCCAACGTTGGTTTGTCGCTTGGTCTGCGCGAGGGTCCTTCCAGCAGTGATTGACACGTCAGCTCGTGTGTGCGTTCCGCCACTGGAGGAAGCCCATTCTCAACCAACGGCTCTTCAGGTTGTGAAATCGGCGCCAGAAAAGTGAGTGACGACGCAGAGTGCACAGACGCATTGTCAGACTTGGACTCTTCTTTGGTTTCGGTGGCTGGAGACTCTTTGGTTGCTGCTTGCCCCACGCCAGCCAAGTCAAGCATACTTCTGATTGGAGTGTGCAACTCATCGCCGCGTGCCTTGTCGTGGTGCGAGCCGTGTCTCGAGTGGATCGAGCCGGAGGACCTGTTTATCGTGCCTCTCCTGCTTGGCGCTGCAGACCCTGCAACCAGCGGAGCGGCTGAAGCAACTACATTGTTCAAGTTCTGGCCAGTTCCTGGAACCACAAACGGATTCACATCCTGGTCTGGGTGCTCGTACAAGCACATCTCCAAGGTCTGGAACCACGGGTCGTCAAACACATCCTGAAGCAGGTATCTGTTCAGCACCGAAGGGTCGCACAACTTCCAGGCCACACGCAGCGCACCCGTCAGCAGGAACTGTGCACCCCACTTGAACTCGGCCCCAGGCCCCTTCAGGTGCGACGTCTGCGCGTGCTTGAAGGGTGGGTGGTCACTCACAAACCGGTTGTGGTTGAACTTGTAGTCTCTAAAGCCGTGGTCGTTGGGGTTGGCCGTCTGAAATGGAACACCGCAGTACACTATGCAAAAGAGCAACATCCCCAAAGCCCAGTTATCCATTTTGAAGGGGTCGTACGCAAAGTTCTTCACCTCGGTGTGCGACTTCTCCTTGAGAATCATCACTTCTGGTGGGGAGTATGGTGGAGAGCCAACATAACTGGTTGACAACTTGATTTCCGACTCCAAGTTGCCGTGTTCTATATGCCCCCAGTCGCTGACACCAAAGTCACACAACTTGGCGACTCCATTGGCGTCGATCAAAACGTTTTCAGGTTTGAGGTCACGGTGCACAATGTCCAAGTCGTGCAAGTGTTTGAGACCGTAGCAAATCTGCTTGAAGATACAGTACTTTTCAACGAGCAGGGTGCGTTTCCAGCCAGGCTTGACAATTGCACCAAACAAGTCTCCTCCGGCGCAGTACTCCAAGACCATGCCCCACCCACGGGTCAAGTTAGTTTGGCTCTGGATTCTTACAAGGGCCAAAGTGTCGATAACGTGTCTCAGCAGGGAGATTTTCTTCAGGATGATAAACTCTTTGATGACACGCTTGTAAAACTCCTCGTCTGTTTCTTTGGTGAGGAGGGTGAACTTCTTGAGGGCATAGTACTCCTTCTTGTGGTTGATTGCGTTGATGATGCGCACATCCAGCGAGCCTCCGTCGCCCAACTTGCGTGTGCTGACGTCGATTTCAAAGTCCTGCAACAAGTTGACGTGCTCCTGCTTCAAGTCATCAGGTAGGAAGTCGTTGGGGTCTGCGACGGGGTTTGACAAGACCCGTTCTCCATCCAACATGCCCGACATGTAGAAGGAGGTGCTTTTGGGGAGTTGTTGCGATGCTTGTTTGTTGATTCCGTATGGGTTGTACACAATGTGGCCGCCCAGGGGTGAGCCGGTGCTAGGGCTGTTTGGGGCGCCTCCTGCGCCGCCCAAGGAGCTCAATGCTGCCAGCAGGCCGGCGGCCAGGGCTAATCCCGCACCCAGCGGCTGGCGCAGCAAGCGCACCTGGTTCTGCTGCGAGTTTCTCGTGTTGAGCAGCTGCATGTGGGCAATAGTTTCTGCCTTGGACAACCCCTTCTTTGGTTCCTTCGCGTCTTTCGCGTCCTTCCTGGGCTCCTTCTTGGTTGAAGTGGAGACCGAGCGCTTCACTGAGAGAAGGGAATGGCTGCGAGACAAGCTCTGCGCGTTGCTGGGCAGACCGGTTCCCGAGTCAGTGCCCTTATCAGAGTGATGAAACAACCTCGACAACCCATGGTGGTGAACCTGATGGGAATTCTCCTTGTCCTTCTCGTCCAGCTCCTTCTTGAAAAGGTTGCGGATATGGTGCTTCTCGTTGGAGAGCTTGATGGCACTCATCACAAACCACTAGATTCTTGGATATTCAAAGTAATAACGATGCCTAGACACACGTTTACGAGGGGGATGGCAGACTTGGATTGCTTGGAGATTAGAAAGCAAAAAAAAAATAAAAATCCAGGGAACCTTTTTTGTCCTTTTATAGTGGGAGGGAGCGAAGGCAAGTGCAGGACTATTAATAGGGGGACGACGAGGGTGAGAGGGGGCCTTATCGCTGCAGCTTCCATAAGGCTTTAGCACTATGGTGATTGAAAAGTTCGGGGGAAGGATTAGAGCGTGAGGGTCTTGTGGAGTTTGTGAAGAGCACTGAAAACTTTGAAGAATGCGGCAGGAAGAGTGAGGTAATGGAGAGAGTAATAAGAGGCTGAAGAGACGGGGAAAGGAAATGGGTGGATCAAAGCCGAAGGTGAGTTAGTGGTTGCGATGAATTGTGATTTTCTTAGATTTGGGTGATGGGGCGAGGGCGTGGGCGAGGTAGAAAGTGTTCTATGCAGAGAAGCTGGAGTGGAAGGGCGGTACTGCGGATTAGGGAGAAACTGATTGGTGTGGGTGTGGGTGTGTAGTGTAGGTGTGTAGTGCAATGAATGATGATGTTGGACACTGCTGCTGACCACCAGTGATGGAGGCACCTTTGCACCTTCCACGGTGCAATCACAAAAACTCGGGCTCGGTGGAGTGATGTAATGGTGAATGAAATGACTGGTTATGGGACCATTGCCTAGCGAGGCTAGATGGTCGCTTGTGAGAAAGCGAGAGCAGCTGCAAATAAGGTTTAGGTTGATGTTTCTTTTGGTAGGTTAATGGTGTTGAAGTGATTGGGAGGGAGTGTGAGAGCGAATGTGGGGAGAAGAGCACATAGGAGGTGAGAGGCAATTGAAGGCACAGAATGGGACTTCTTTGCATAACTACGAGATGCGGAGACTTGGCTGGTAATATTCGGAAGAACATAGTGAAACATGGAAATAAACTTTTGGATTCTATTTTGTAGCAGGGCCAAGAAGTTGGAGTATAAGAGACTCTGGGAGGTGCGTGTGGTGAGATGGTGGGGACAATGGCAGACAAGAAATTTGGGAATCGTAATACAGACTGATCGTGTTTGATATGAAATCATGTAGGTAGATTTGGATATAGCATAATGAATATCCTGGCATAATATGTAGATTTGAACCAAACAATAGACATCACAACTATGCCATGACAATAAACATCACAACATACAGTATAATAACTAGAGAATGACAAGAAAACGCAGAGAATAGAACAACTACGAGCAAGAACAATACTACAATAGACTACATAAACGTGGAAATTAGCGCTAGATACCGTGCACTAAAACGTTTTCAGCTGGCAATTTAACGTTATTCGTTTAACGATTCCATGTGCCCATTCTACAGAATTGTGCACGTTTTCGAGTAAGGATTGTTGGATTGTTGGAGGGCTGATATTCTAGGCACTTTTACTTGATTGAGGTGGACGGTGGAGAGAATGGTATGAATGGTATGAAATGCTTGGACGATTGTTGAGATTGGCTTGTAAATGTGATGGTGACTGTCAGGATGTTGACTGTCAGGATGATGATATGCATTGTTGGGTTTGAGTTTCAGATGAATTAAGCGAAGAATTGATCGGTAAACAGATTGGTGGAGTGATGATGGGATAAAAAGAATGCTTAAGGTGATGAGATGAAAAGAATGCTTATGGCGATGAGATGAAGAGAATGCTCATGGTGAAGAGATAAAAAAGAATACTAATGGAGATGAAAATAATGGAGTACTGTAGAATTCCATATTCTTTCAAGCATACCACTAAATGATGCTAAGCCATGTTTACCTGTCACATCAGACAATTGTGTTTGGAGTGTATCCACAGCCTTCCCTGATCTGATTACGAGTAATTTACTGACATTAACCCATCTAAACAAGTGATTTGTTGAGATGTCTGGATCAAACGATGAGTAGTCTTGAGTAGTTTTGGTAGTGTATATTAGACTCGGATATATCAATGCTCGGGAATATGAGAGTTAGTATACCAGTGTTTTGGTAGTATTCTAGTATTAGTGACACTGGTACCGAGACTATGAGCACGTACTAGAGCTGTCTATAATTCAACACTCTTTATTCTATCCGAGCATATTCTATTCCACTGCTCATTAATATACCAGACAGTTCATTAGTATGCCAGACAGTTCATCAGTATATACAGTCGGTGATCGGCTATAAATCACTCAATTCGTCTATTCGTCTATATTGCATATCTATAAGTGTGCATTAAATGTAGCCTCACTAGTCTACTTACTAGTATACAATATTAACAAATTAACATATACACTAATGTATGTACCACTGTATATACTAATAAATACGCTCTGCATATACTAATGTATACAATACACTATATAGTATACCTCGTACTACTCCTACACTTTTGTCTATTCAATTAACAATTAGGTATACTAAACACTCTCATCATCGGCAACCTTGTGGTTTCTCATGATCCTGAAAAATCTGATTCCTCCTCCATTAGGGTCCTCCTTTTGCTCAACAGGCACGCTTCTTGTGAACGAGCTTTGGTCGTTTGCCACAGGCACTTGGGATGTTTCTTGATTCACGTTCTTCAAGTATGACTTGTAGTTGGATGCAATTGCACCTGCAACACTGTTGAAAAAGAGAATGAGCACGACGGCAAACAGGGCCCACAAGAGCCCCATCATCTTGACTCCAATGTGCTGTTGCAACCCGGCGCTCTTGAACGCATTACGGGCCAACACAATCACTGCGGTCTGCAAGGCAGCAAAGCCTGCCAGGAAAAACAAGGCGATGCTCACCAAGAAGGCGACAATCTTGTCCACAACGCTGTGGAAAAGGCCAATCAACTCCAAGATGAAGGCAAACGCAACAAAACAGAGCGCAATGATGGCAAAGGCAAAGGCAAATCTGCTCAAAAAGTAGTAGGTGTCTCTGTTGCTAACAAAATCGGTGGGGACATTCTCCAGGGTGCCGAAGTTGTCAACGGGGGAGAGCGGATACGCAGGGCCCAAGAGACAGTTGGAGTAGTTCTGGTACTCGCAGACACCCCAGAAGGTCCAGGCCGACTCGCTGGCGGGGGCCTTCGGAGCAAAACTCGTGTCGGCACGAAGCCAGTAGAAACGGTTGAAGGGGAACGAGTTGGTCGACCCAGCAAGAATCTGGAAAAGAATGAGCACGATCGCCCCGGCAAGGAAGAAAAGGTTGATAGCCACTTGCACAAACTTCATTGCTACTGTTGTCTCTCGATCAATCCAATGTGAATTTTTTTAACAAAGTTCCAAAACCTCTGTGTATATATACACAAGAAATTTCACTCGATATTTATAGAGCAAGCTACTTTCCGAATGATCAGGTGGAATGAAATTACGGTGTTTTTTTTTTTGGTGTGTCATCGTCAGCCCCCTACAGTTTGGAGTTTCCCAAACAATCGCAGCACCATTGGTTTGTGACCCCCATTCCTGGGTCCCGGCTTCCAAACTCTGAAGGCTGCTACCTTAGCACATTGTCGTCTCATGAATGACGCCTAAACTGGCTTGAATCATAATACTCGGCCTAATCGGGTAATGGTGTGTCCCAATGCAATCGCAGCAACTTTCTGCGTCCTGATTGGGTAGTGCGGCGGAACATCTGGAAGCCGACGCAGATGGTGGAGAGGCAGCAGATGCGTTGGGGCTGGGGTTGGTGTCAGCGTAGGTGTCAGCGTTGGGTGTCAGCGTTGGGCCGGGGACGGCACTGGGGGCAGGAAACCAAAGAAGACCACAATCGCCAATGCAAATGCATTGATGCACCTGCATTGCTTGGGGTCCTGTTCCACACCACAAGTCCCGTCTTTTAGTGTAACGACCACGGCATAGAATGGTGGGTTGCGATGCGACGGTTGTCAGTAGCGTTTCAGGTGGCTTGAGAGCAAGGGTCAACGTGAAATGAAATGAGTGGGGTCGGTTGCTATTGTTTGGTGTGCATGTAGGATCTCCATTCCACTGTCACTCCACCTGTCATACCCCAGAGTGTAAGTGAAGTGTTAGTGGGATAGAGTGCAAGTGGAATTAGCAACGCGAGAGAACAGAGTGAATGTGTTGATGACCACAATATCAATTAAGGGTTAACAGTCTATGCGTTGTGATGAAGAAACGCAGCAAGACATTGTGTGGGTTGCTGCGGTTGGAATAGGAACCTCTTGAAAAAAGATCGATGGATGCTTCGGATCATCATAGGGTGCATTCTGGGCACGAGGGGGCAGTTTTCTTGTAGACTTGGCTGGTTATTGCTCCTGGACCTGGTCTTGGACTTGATGGTGCTACTGATTTGGTTGAAATATTGTGACGTGGTTCCTGAACAACGTTAGATTCTGGTGCTGTCATTTGGTTTGTGGTTGACTTTTAATGTGGGGTATGTCAATTTGGCGTGGTGCATATGAGAGGACTATAAAGTCTATTAGTTTGCGTCTTGCACTTGTACTGAACACTTGTACTGTACACTTATACTGTACACTTGTACTATAGAATTGTACTGTACACTTATACTGAACACTTGTACTGTACACTTATACTGTACACTTGTACTATAGAATTGTACTGTACACTTATACTGAACACTTGTACTGTACACTTATACTGTACACTTGTACTATAGAATTGTACTGTACACTTATACTGTACACTTCTACTGTACTATGTCTACACCTGAAATCTTCATCTCGCCCTCGAGATTTCTTTGCACAATATGCTCAGCCCTCCACAGCCTTTTTGCAGCCTAAAGTGTCCGCTTCTCCGAAATAAACAGCTCTACAGTCTGCTTAGCCACCTCCTTTGCTGCGCCAGTTCACTACCTTGATACTTACTCCTTCTACTTCATTGTCTTGTACCTAAATCTCCATTCTCTTGCATTCAAGTTTATTATATCAATATACCCTACACATATCCATCACTCCAAGCCTTATAATTCTGTTCCCATTTCCAGTATCAATAACTTATCTTAACATTATAAAATATACCTCTACTCTTTTGTTCTTCTACACCTTCTCACTACAAAACAACCTCTCTCTGCAAAACAACCTCTCACTACAAAACAACCTCTCACTACAAAACAACCTCCTACATCCAACTAATTCTTATTTATATTAATCCTCTATCTTCACATCTAACGTCCTACTCATCGCCATCTCCCCATTCCAGACACCATCCATACCACGTCCGCTTGAGACACTTTTGCGGGGGCGGAGTACTCGTACTGCTCTCCGTACTCGTGCTCGTTGTTTTCTGGGTGGTGCTAGTCGTCAACGTTATCTTATGTGGCACCGTCTTGGCTGTACTGGTCTCCCTCTTTATGGAACTCGACTTCTTCGGCTCTGTTTTTGTCTCTATATCCCCCGACGTCAGTGTTCTATCCCGCAACGGGTTCGGCATCGAGGGCTCGTCACGCTCCTTTTCATCATGACTCGTAAACCGCCAGTTGAAACAGTCCCTGCACGGGGGCTGCGCCACACACTCGGCTGTCTCGTTGTACTGGAGAATGATATCGTCAATCACAGTGTGAATCCGGTGGTTCAACAAGTTGACTCGCCAGCCCTTCTCGCCGACAACGTCGTACACACACTGGAGTCCCGTGTGGCACGCCGTCTCCATCGCATAGCCCGCAACATTGCACGACAGCAGCGCTCCGTTGCACACTCCCATGTAAATGGGGTCCGCGGTGTGCCCAATGTGCCAGATGTGCTCCATGTACCGTGGAATCCCAGGGGGCAGCGGCAAGTGCAATCTCTGCGTCGCCAACATCTCCCCGGGGGCCTCGATCGCAACTGCAGGAAGCCCAAACGTCCGCCCCAAGAGCAGCGCCAACGATCCTCCGAGCGAGTGGCCCGTCACCCAGATATTGGTCGTCTTCGGGTCGTAGATCGCACTCACGTTGCGGTAGATGTCGAGCGCCGCCTGGTAGAAACGGTCCTTGCGCATCAACTCACGCTCCAAACAGTCCTGGTTGCACGTATACGTCTTTTCGTAGCAGTCGCATACTGTGGTCCACAAGTACCCGACCCTTGCACAGCAGCACGAAAACAACAAGTTGTCGTTGATCTTATCTTGCGGCGCAGTCTCCTCGCTTCCTCCGCCAGGCAACACAGCTCCACTCGTCCCCTTGATCCCGATAATCACCGTCTTGTTGTCCTCGCTAACAAAAACATGGCCGCGCAAACCCACGTCCAGCCACCCAAACTCGATATCCTCGTTGCTCTGGTCCGGGACCACGCCGTCTACGTCGCGCCAGTCGCTTTCCTGGCGTTCCTTGTCCGATTGTGGGTACCTCACATATGCATTCAGCGAGATGGTGGCGAGCGACACCAAAGTATCACGGTCTTTCATGTCAGGCACAACGACATCGTCAAACTCCCACTCCATCTCGATACGCGCCAAGATCAGGGGCTTGCCCCTGACCGACCGTGCGTAGTCCAAGTACAGTTCGATGAAACCATTGGTATTACGTTCCTTGAGCCTGGCTACGTTCCGAGTCTCCCTGGAAGCACGCACAGCAAGGCGAATGTCAAACGGGTTCTTTCCCTGGTGTGCCCGCGGCCAGTCCAACTGCGCATACACCTCCTCCAAGTCCATGTCGCCATCGCCATCACGGCCTGCCGCGCCGGCCTCGTCCCGCTTGTCCAAATGCTCAGACGTGAAAGACAGTTGTCTCGCCACCCACTCCGGGGTCACATCCAACCTCTTGTGTTTCTTGTAGTTCTCGGGGCCAGCTCCATGGTGGAACATGTGTTTTAACTGGAAATGATTCAGCAGTGCTGGTCTGGGGTCGGTTTTTTGAGTCGCCACCTCAGGCTCCACGTCGCCCGCTAAAGGCCTCCAAGATAACTGGTTCTTGTATAAATAATAAGCACAGCATAATAAGCTAATCAATACTAGCACCCACGAGCGCTTGCGTGTACGGGGTACACGTATCTTCTCCATGGTGGGAGTAGTCTTACTTTTAATCTGCGATAAATAATGATGATTTTTATTATGTAATGATCCACAGCCACGACTGAGTCAACATAAAGGTATGAGGTTGGGCACAAGAGTGGTGTAGGTAGTTGTGTAGAGGTGTGGGAATATGTGAGTGGAGTTGTGAGGTGGTGTGAATGTGGTTTATATAGAGATCAGTGGTGTTCATGGGCTTTTGAGATGAGTGACCGTTAAAATCTTAATCGTGGAACTAGAAGTGAGAGCCATAATTTAGAAACTGTATTGTATCAAGTGTACTACGTCCCCTCCATCATCTTCAGTAGTTTCAAATTCACCCCACTCTTCACACTTGCCTTCTTTAAGCATTTTCCCTATTGCCTTTGCCACCAATCTGTGCTATAACTAATCTCTGGTATTAGAATCTCTACGCCTGTGGAAGGAGTCCTGATAAATGTCTAATTGTACTAGTGAAAGTCCAGAGGTAGTGTCTTTTCTTTTACACCCCTTGATCTTACTCTAGACTCTCATCCTGTTCCCCGTTCTGTTCTTCTATTCTTCCTATTCTGTCTCTCTCATAACCTTCTATTCTTGTCAAAGGTATCGCTTTTTGTATTGCACAATAGAGGTTTTCCTCCAAGCTAATAATGTACTCCATAATAAGTCGCTTCATTGAGTGTTCTCTAGTTTCTCCATCTCCTGCTTCTCCATCTCCTGCTTCTCCATCTCTTGCTTCTCCATCTCTTGCTTCTCCATCTCTTGCTTCTCCGTCTCTTACCTCTCTATCTCATCACTTCACACCCTAAGTCTTTTCTTTTTTCTATTATACAATGGCTGCAAATCGAGTTTGGAAACCCTTCCAGACACCAGTCTCCACATCAGTGCTCATTATTGAGCAGGAGCATTGTCGTTAACTAAATCTAGAGCCTTCCATCTGAATATCGAACTACATCCTTTAAATTCACAATTGCCTGAACAGTAATTGAGTATATTAATCAATATCTATGTAATTCTAAAGTCTATACAAGATGGAGAAGATTGATTCGTATCATCTTGTCATTGGTCACTAAATTCTTTCTCGAATTTATCACGAAACGAGTCTATTTCTACCTCGTTTCGCTTGAAGTAACTCGCTGCGCTCGTATTGGTAGTCTCGGTTACTTCTTCAAATAACTCACCTCAAACTCTCCTCCCTTCTCCAACAACACCTCCCTCAGCAGAACCACCTGCAAATTCTTCACAACCTTCACCTCTTCTCCCTTCTCCTTCTCAATCTCATACGCATTCTTCAAAACTTTGTGCAACCGGTGCAACACTTCTCCCACCACTCCCGCATTAAGCTTCTTTCCTGCCTCGAAGAAACTGTTTGCTAGCAAACCTGCAAACAAATCTCCACAGCCATTGAACGAACAGTCTATGGTTTCTATCAAAATCGCGAAAATCTCCTCCTCGCTCGCACTGTAGCCAACAGCATACATCTTATCTTCAATAGTCACAGACAGTATCACGATATTGGCCACCTTGAACTTTCTATTGAACTCGTTGAATGCTTCCTTCAACGAGTCCCAGTCCTCAATCTTCACACCACTCAAAACCTCAAACTCAAACTGATTAGGCGTCGTCAACGTCACATACCCACTCTCGAAGAACCTGTGGTACTGCGGTACCACCAGTTCCAGCACGTAAAACCGTCCATTGTCTCCCAATACGGGATCAACGATCCACGAAGGCTTGCCTCCCTCGGCGAACACAGGAACCAACTGGTCATACACAACACCCAACACACGCTCGTTAGGCGTGTACCCGGTCAAGATCAAATCGTACTCCCTGGAGAAATCAAGAATCTCCTTAAGTCCATTCAATACCTTGGCTACCAATTCCGGCGGAGTAGGAGTCCCGGCAAAAGTACCATACCCAGGATGATTCGAGAAATTGGTGGTGTTCACAGCATCTACGTCCCACCCAGCATACTGCAACGGGAAAACAGTGGCTCGGTTACCAACATACCCATGCACAACATGAGACAGTATAGAAAGAATGCTCTTCATCGATGACTAAATCAATTCCGAGTCCAGAAACGACATTAAAACGGCTACCTTCTGTCACCGCGACATCGCAATCACGACATCGCAATCCAAACATCCTTGCTACAGCAATCTTCTCCACCTCAAAAACCAAAAAAAAAAAAAAAAAGAATATCACACTTAACACGTAAAGACTCAAGAGAAGAACGTTACCAATGTCACTTAAGGAATCAGCTAAGCTTGATCTCGGGTATCCGATTCTTAGTGCCAAGTTTGTGAACAACAAGACTGTTTTGGTTGCCGGAGGTGGCGGAGAGGGCAACAATGGCATTCCAAACAAGATCACCGCCATAAAGGCTTCTTTCAAGGTGACAGATCCTCTGAGACGCTTGCAGCGCTTTAGAGAGATAACTTTACCATCCAATGAGGACTCGCCGCAATGCTTGGACACCGCACGTATCCCTGGCAATGGCCACGGCGACGACGATGAGAACAGCATCTCCGTTTTCGTGGGGTGCAACCAATCGTCGCAATTGATCAAGTCCATGAACATTAACAATAACTTGCGCAAGTATGTTTTCAACAAGGAGGAGCACTTGAGGTTCTTGGACGCTGCTCAATTGGAAGAAGAGATTAACAGCGACGACGCTGAGTACTACCCCAAGTACATTCGTTTGGCCCCTGACAATTCTGTGGGTTGCTTTATGACTTCCAAGGTTCCTTCAAAGGTCTACATTTTCAACCCAGATACTTTGGAATTGAAGCACAAGCCTGTCATCAATGGTGAGATCAAGGACTTACACTTGTCGCCAGACAAGGGCAAGACCGTGGCCTTTGTCACGCTGTCGACCATCGAGTTTTTGGACACAGCAACGGGCCAGATCACAACAAGCACGCAAAAATTGCCTGCAATTGCCAAGATCTTGAGCAAGTACTTGCTCTCCAAGGTGCGCTTCATAGACGAGAACAATGTTATCGTTGCTGCCGCACTGCGTACCTCGCACGAAGCTGTGCTTTTGCAGTTCTCGCTCAGCACCTCGAAGATTGTCAGAATAGCAAGCGTATCGAAGAAATTCAAGAACATAGTCGCCATTGATGTCACACCAGTGCAGGGATTGGTGGCGATAGCCGGTAATGACTTGTCTGTGAGTATCATTAGGTTGGACAACTTCTCTGTGTTGAGCACATTCAAGAAATTGCATGCATTCGCAATCACCACAGTTGCGTTTTCGCCCAATGGTTTGAAGCTTGCTACTGGCTCGGCTGCAAACACGTTGCATGTGTTCAGAATACCTCCCAACTATGGCAAATCGAAGTCGGCTATAGGAACCTTATTCCTGTACTTGCTCACCATAGTGATTGTTGCTCTCTTGGGAGTTGGATTGCAAAAGTCACACGAAAATGGTCAATTGGAGCAAGCATTGGAGTTGGGTAAGCACTACGGCCTGGTTTACGGTCAAGTGGGCTTGGATTACGCACAGCAGTATGCACTGGAGTATGGAAGCAAGGGTTTTGATTACGGAAAGAACTTGGTGGCGCTGGCGAAGGACAAGTTGCTCAAGAAGGAGGAAAAGACTGGCCTTGGTGATAACGTAGTTATCAAGCAAGTGACCAAGGCTGTTGATGCTATTACCAAGGGACCGGACTTTGACGCCAAATCTTTCCTCGATGATGCCGGAAACTATGTTTCCTCTGTTACCGAAACAATTGGAACTGCTGCACAGAATGCTGCGTCGTATGCCTCTTCTGTTCAAGGTGATGCTGCTGCGTACGCTGCTTCTGTTCACGGTAATGCTGCTTCGTATGCTGAATCTGTTCACTCTGATGCTGCTTCCTTTGTAAACGGTGTTCCAGACTATGTTTCTGAAATTGTTGACAGTTTTGAATCACATTCTGCGAAGGCTGTAACTGGTGCCGGTTCGATTGCTGGAAACGTAGCTGCCGGAGCCCAAGCAGCTGCTGACAACGTGGCTGCCGCTGGTGGTGCTGCCTACGCCAGTGCGTCTTCCGCTGCTTATGCAGGTGCGGCTGCTGCTTCAGCAAATGCTGAAGCTGCATATGCTGCTGCATCCTCTGCAGCCTATGATGGTGCAACGGCAGTTTCTTCTGGTGTTGAGTCTGCTTATTCTGGTGCTGCTGCGAATGCTGAGGCTGCCGCTGCTGCTGCTTCTTCGGCTGCTTATGCTGGAGCATCGGTTGTATCTTCGAGTTTTGAGTCTGCATATTCTGCTGCTGCCACTAACGTTGGTGTTGGTGCATCTGCTGTCTCGTCTAATGCTGAAGCTGCTTACTCTGCTGCTGCTGCAAGTGCTGGGTCTGCTGCTGCTGCTGCCTATGTCGCTGCAAATGCTGGTGCGTCTGCTGCATCTGCCAATGCCGATGCTGTATACTCTAGTGCGTCTTCGGCAGCTTATGCCGGTGCATCGGCCGTTTCCTCCAATGCCGATGCTGCTTACTCTGCTGCTGCTGCCAATGTTGGTGCTGGTGCATCTGCAGCTTCAGTTAATGCTGAGGCTGGTTATGCTGCAGCTGTTTCGAACGCCAAGGATGCATATGATGCTGGTGCTTCATATGCTGCTGGTGCTTATGATGCTGCTGCCGCTAACGTTGGTGCTGGCCAGTCGGCTGTGTCCTCTGGTGTTGAGGCTGCCGCTGCTGCTGCTTATGCTGCTGCTAATGCAGGTGCATCTGCGGTCTCCTCCGATGCTGAGTCTGTCTACTCTGACGCATCTGCTACACTTTCTGAAGGTGCTTCTGATGCGTCCACCAAAGCTGGAGGAGTCTATGCTGCTGTTAAATCGGCTGCCTCCTCGCTTGCTGATGCTGCTTATGGTAGTGCATCTTCAGTAGCGTCTGATGGTGCATCTGCTGCCTCTGCCGCCTCTGTAAATGCTGAGGGTGTGTACTCAGATGTTGCTTCATCCGCCAACTATGGCGCATCGGCCGCATCTTTGAATGCTGAATCCGCGTACTCTGCTGCTGCAGCTAGTGCAGCCTCTGGAGCCTCGGCTGTTTCTTCTAAGGTGGACACAGTTGCATCGAATGTGTACTCTAGCGTTGATGCTAGGGCTGCTGCTGCTTCAGCCAATGCTGATTCTGTTGTTTCTGCTGCTGCCTCTGTGGCTAATGCCGGTGCATCTGCTGCTTCTGCTAGTGCTGAGTCGGTTTATGGAGATGCATCTTCCACGTTTGTTGAAGGTGCACAAGATGCTTCTTCTAAAGCTGGAGGTGCTTATGCTGCTGTTTCTGCTGCTGTTAATGCCGGTGCATCAGCTGTTTCTTCAATTGTCAACGGTGGTGCATCTGATGCTGAAGCTGCATATTCTGATGTTTCTGCTAATGCTGCTGCTGGTGCATCGGCCGTTTCGTCCAATGCCGATGCTGCTTACTCTGATGCTGCTGCCAAGGCCGCTGCTGCTTCTGCTAATGCTGAATCAGCCTATGCTGATGCATCGTCGACCGTTGTCGAAGGTGCTGAGGATGCTTCCAACAAGGCTGGAGGTGTTTATGCTGCTGTCAAGTCGGCTGCCTCTTCGCTTGCAGATGCTGCTATCGGTGGAGCATCTTCTGCCTCAGCAAATGCTGAAGGTGTATACACTGATGCTGTTTCATCTGTCAACTCTGGTGCATCTGCTGCTTCAGCTAATGCTGAGTCTGTTTATGGTGATGCATCTTCGACCGTTGTCGAAGGTGCCGAGGATGCCTCCAACAAGGCTGGAGGTGTTTATGCTGCTGTCAAGTCGGCTGCCTCTTCGCTTGCAGATGCTGCTATCGGTGGAGCATCTTCTGCTTCAGCTGATGCTGAGGGTGTGTATTCTGATGCTGCATCATCCGTTAATTCTGGTTCATCTGCTGCTGACGCTGCTTATTCTGCTGCTGCTGCCGATGCTGCTGCTGGGGCCTCTGCTGTGTCGGCCAATGCCGAGTCCGTCTACTCGGATGCATCTGCTACGGTTGCTGGAGGTGCTTCGGATGCTTCAAACAAAGCTGAAGGTGCATATGCTGCTGTTGTCAGTGCCGTCTCTTCGATTGCTGATGCGGCCGCTTCTGCTGTCCATGTAGGAGGATCTGCTGCTTCTTCTGTTTCTTCAAAGATAGAAAATCCTAGCGAAGTCGAAGAGGTTGCTGACCCTGAACCAATTGAAATTGAAACACCTACTGCACCAAAGTCTGCTGAGACCAAGACAGTTGCTGACGCAGAACCTGTCGCTGGTGTTGAGCAAGAGGAGGATGTGACTATTACGGTGATTGACACTGTCACTTCTACGTTGACAGACCCCGCACAAGTGAAGAGTGCAATTGAGCATGATGAATTGTAGACGAATCAGGAAAGTGATCTGCAACGAGAGTGTGAGTATAGGAGTATTAATTATGTAATTGAAAAGTAAAGATAATGTGATTGATTGGAGTAAGAACTTAATTGATGAGTTTTATGGTTTGAGTATGGGTATAATCTGATGGATGTACAAAACGATTTCTTCAGTAACGAACGAGCGGAGGAGTGAGCTGTAGGTGAGGAAGACGCTGATTTAGGAGAGAAGTGTAGATCTATCTGCCATTCATACTAATGAAATCATTGCATCTCATCTCATCTTATCACTCGCGTTTAGAATAACAACTGAGTAGCACACTGTATGTGTCCAATATAGTGTACAAGCCCTTCGTACATGCTTCGTTCTACGCAAACATAACGTATATACCTCTTAACTCTGCTTATCAATCATCACTTTAACATCGATATAAATTTGAGATGTTCACGCGACGCGTAGAAATTATCTCCAAGCATGAATGAACGGAACACTATGAGTGATCCCTCGGACTGGAACCAGACTAGAGTACCCAGTCTCCAGGAATTGGATTCTCTCAAGCGGTGCTATATCTGCAAGGAGTTCTTTTCTGCTCCTGTGACCACGAGTTGCAATCATACCTTCTGTCTGCAATGCATTCGAGAAGCACTTATAGTCAAGCAACAATGTCCATTATGCAAAGCCGAGCAATTTGAGAGTAATCTACGCAGGGACATCTTGTTGGAGGAGATCGTAAGGTGTTATTCTAGTATACGACCTCATTTGTTGGGTTTGTTGAAGGTTGATAAGCCTGTAGGTGGTGGTGATGAGATCGAGAAAGACAAGGAAATACTGGAGAAAGAAACACGAGGCAGAGAAGCGAGTCCTGAGATTATTGAGATCTCAGATGAAGATGACTCTGAGCAACCACGAAAGAAACAGAAGTTGGACGATGGCTTGGTTGAATGTCCGATATGTCTGCAGAGAATGACGGCCCAAAAATTGCAGTCCAAGCACATTGACGAGTGCTTGACGAGGTCTTCGCACCAAGGGGAACCCAGGAAGAAGAAGAAGAGTGCTGGGATCACGTCGTTTTTCAAATCTCGAACTCCTTCGCTGCAAGCATCGTCTTCGCCTCCACCAGTAGAAGGCCATTCTGAATTTTACTTTAACCAAGCACACACGCATAATTCTACATCTAAGAGACTCCCCAAGCTCGACTTTCTGTCACTCACAACCCCCAAGATCAAAGAGAAGCTTGTTGCTGTGCGATTGGCTACCACTGGGACAAGACAACAAATGGAACTGAGATACAACCACTACTACGTGCTTTACAATGCCAATCTAGACAGTAACCACCCAGTCACCGAGCTAGAGCTCAAACAAAAGTTAAACCAGTGGGAAGTATCCATCAAACCAAAGCATTTGGGGATGTTTGGAAAGAAAGAAGTGAGTATTGCAGATAAAGATTTTCTGAGTAAAGAATGGCTTAGGGTTTACGACCGGGAGTTTAGGAGATTGGTGAGACAAGCCAAAAGGAGTTTGGACAAAGAGAAGGAATCTAAAAATAAGGTGGAAGAAGGCGAGAATACCATAGCTGAAGAAATGGTGAATCTTGACAAAGAAGTTGACAATAATGAAGAGAACAATGATGACAAAGAAAAGGTCAACGATTATGAAAAGGAAGTCTTGAAAGAAGATACAAATGAAGGCGGAACTAAAGCTGAGGAAACTAAAATTCAGCCGCATTGCATCCACACTACGCAAGACCCAGAGATCCCGAATGAGGATGATCCATACTCGGACTTAGACTCTTCTTTTCTCTTCTCCTAGAGCCTCAAACGTTTGTCATTTCATCAAGCCCTTCCGGAATCCGCGTTATTTAACTACTCAAATTTTCAAGCAACCTTTTTGAGTCAGGCCATTGGACACTAAATGCTTTATATACTTTGAGCTTCCCAGACTTTGAGGGGAACATCAACACCACCACACTGCACAATAGGAGGGGAAGCTACAGAATGAGTGATTATCTTACGCCGTACGAAACTGCGTTGGCGGTGGTTGCAACAGCAATGAAAAAACTGCGTCTTAGTTTGGATTCGCTAGCACTCAACTCCGTTATTGGAGGTATTCTATTCACCACCGGAGGTATGCTCCACGTAATGGTGCAGCTGGAGTGCCAGGAATTATGGAAGCTGAATCCCGGCATAGTTCGCGTTCTTCAAGGACTCGTGTATCCGATTGGGTTGTTCTACGTTGTGGTCCTAGGCATGGAGCTCTTCAATGCCAACGTTCTATTTTTCACGGCAGGATTGTGCCGAGGAGCTGTCTCAGTGGTAGACTTGGGAATAAGCTGGGTTGTCAGCTGGACGTTCAACTTGATCGGCACAATATTTGTGTGCTACGTGATCTGCACCTACTCGCATGTCACGCGAGATGAAGCGTACATTACAGGATCCATAGAAGTGGTGATGGCCAAGGCAAGCTACTCGTTTGTCGAAACCATGATCAAGGGCATTGCAGGCAACTTTTTTGTGTCGCTTGCTATCTACTTGCAAATCATGTGTAGACCACTCCACGTCAAGCTCATCATGATGGTATTGCCAATTTTCAGTTTCGTGGCCATGGGCTTCACGCACTCTGTGGCGGACATGTACATGCTTGTCATTGGGCTCATCAACAAGGCCCCAGTGTCTGTCGGTACTATTGCATGGAAGGTTTTCCTTCCCGGGTTCATTGGAAACATCATTGGAGGAGGCTTTTTTGGGGCGGTGATCACATGGTACTGCCACATCTATATGGTGGAGAAGGACCAGGAGCAATTGCACTTGCCCAAGTACGAGGTTGTGGACGAGCAACCCGACTTGAACGTCGACTCGCGTGTTGTCAGACAGAAGGACAAGCTAGAAGAGGACTACGAAATCGATGATGTGATTTCAGAAAAGGATATGCCGGGAGATGATTTGGTGAGAACCACCTCTCGGTTGTCTCGGTACACATCCGGCAAATCAATGAGATCAATGAGGTCAATGAGGTCACCAAAGAATGTATTTCCGGTGTATGGAATGGCTGCGCCTCTGAGACACGAGCTCAACATAGCTTATGGGAATCAAAAGATGGAGGAATACGCTGGAAACGACCAATATTCGTCGTACTCGGGGCGTTTAGGTAACTTGACCGAAAGGGAGGATGAGTCTGGAGAAGATGGACCCACAGCACACTATATTGGAGAACAAATCAAACGTGTGGTGTCCAGAAGGAGGCCCTCAAACAAAGACTTGGAAAACCAAATCGTACAGGCAACCAGCTTAGCTGAAATGAGACGCCAATCCAGTGCATCTGTGCAACCTCGCACTCCCCTGCGACAACACGTTCCTTCGGTATCTACTGCTATGGGAACAAGCAACTCCGTTAACATGAATCATTCAGTGAAGAGTGCTGTGGTTGCTGAACTCAACCAACCTACCACTGTACCAGAAACATCAAATGGTCTAGAAACATCAAATGGACCAGGATACTCCATCGATAGCTCAGTGGTGGCCTCACCAAACGACTCCGTCTTTGAAGTTAAGGATTACAACCCAGACGAAGACTTGGCAGGTTTCAAGAAGTGATATTTATAGAATTTAATATAGGGTAATGAATAAACAATCGCATATAAAAGGTTGATCTTCTCTCTAGTATTATATTAGGAGTTTGTTTAACTTATCACGGCTGCAAAAAAAAAAACATTGGACGAGTCAGGAATCGAACCAGAGACCTTCTCCTTGCAAGGGAGACGCGCTACCAACTACGCCACACGCCCATTTGTTGATTTTTTGGATCTGGTTTCCTTTTTGTTGTCAGCTGCGAATTTGTAAGCCGTGCAAGATCCAAGTTCATTCAAGGAATGGAGGTTTCCCTGGTATTCTTGCCCAACCACACGGCATATCTGGCCTATATCTCCAGTGAGGAGGCAATTATAACCCGCTACCGGAGGATATTTCCGTTGTCGCGACGATTGCTGGTTGAATGAGGGATAGTACTATCTATGAAACTGGCATCAGTTCAGAGCTTCCCTTTTGCAGCCTATTTTGGCTATTTTCACGAGCTACAATCACCGCCTGGACTCCACGGAAAACAGCAAACCATTGTAGACTACCCCCCTTACTATTTAGCACCTCCACCTTCCTCCATTTTCCCATTCATTTTCCTCTGAATCTTCGATCCGCAGCTCATCTCATTACCAAAAATGAAAACCTCGTAAAACCAATTGTAAAAAAAACTAAAGTCATCGCATAGTACTCATCCACTAATGACTGAAACGGCAGCCAAAGCATACATAGATGATGAGACCACATGGGACTCCTTTGAGTTGGACCCCCGTCTCCTTCAGGCATTAGATAGAATCGGGTTTGAAAAGCCAACCATCATTCAATCCTCAGTATTACCTTTGGCTATTGAGGAGCGTAGAGACATCATTGCCAAGGCCCTGACAGGGTCAGGAAAGACAGGTGCATACACGATTCCTATTCTCCACAGCTTGTTGAGCTCGGAGGATCTGGAAAAGCAGATCAAAAGCATTATTTTGGTGCCTACCAGAGAGTTATCACAGCAGGTGACCGATTTCATACAGAAGTTGTTGATGTTCATGAACAACAAGTTCCAAGTGGTCAACTTGTCGCTGAATATGAACGACTCGGTGTTGAAGCTGTTGTTGATGAATAGACCTGAGATCCTTGTGACTACCCCAGCCAAGTTAATTCAAATATTGGAAACAAAGGTAGCTGTTGACTTGAGCCATGTGAAGAACTTGGTTATTGACGAGGTAGACTTGATCTTGTCGTATGGGTATGCCGAAGATTTGGGCAAGTTGGAAGGCTACTTGCCAATCAAAAAGAACTTGCAGACATTTTTGATGTCTGCCACCATCAACGAAGAGTTGAATGAGTTGAAGCTGAAATTCTGCACCAAGCCTGCAATTCTCAAGCTAAACGATGATGAGTTGATCAACACAAGCAAATTGGTCCAATACTACACTCAAACCACCGAGTTTGACAAGTTCTTGCTCACATACGTCATCTACAAATTGAACTTGATCAAGGGTAAATCGATTGTGTTTGTGAACAACATTGACAGGGCGTACAGATTAAAATTATTCTTGGAGCAGTTTGGATTGAAGAGTTGTATTTTGAATAGTGAGTTGCCAATAAACTCAAGGCTTCATATAATCGATGAGTTCAACAAGAATGTCTACAGTTTGTTGATTGCCACAGATGAGTCTGCTACTGAAAGAGACGAGGAGGAAGAGGAAGAGGAAGAGAAGGGCGAAGAAGCACCTAAAAAGAAGAGCAGTAAGAAGGACAGCGAGTACGGTGTCACCAGAGGAGCTGATTTCAAGAATGTTGCATGTGTACTCAACTTTGACCTCCCCACATCCTCGAAGGCATATGTGCATAGAATTGGAAGAACGGCCAGAGCCGGCAAAGCGGGCATGGCACTTTCGTTCGTGATTCCTGCCAAGGAAGTCGGCAAGCACAAGACTGCCGTGTTGAGACTGTGCAAAAGAGATGAGAAGGTTATGAGTCGTATAGAGAGACAGCAGTCTAGAAATGGGTTCGAAATCAAAGCGTACCAGTTCGACATGAAGCAGGTCGAAGGGTTCAGATACAGAGCAGAAGATGCATTCAGAGCTGTGACAGCCAGCACGATCAGAGAAGCGCGAGTCAAGGAGTTGAAGATGGAGTTGATCACATCGAACAAGTTGAAGAGACATTTCGAGGAAAACCCACAGGATTTGGCTACGTTGAGACACGACAAGGAGTTGCACCCGACCAGACAACAACTGCACTTGAAGCGTGTGCCGGACTACTTGTTACCTGAGTCAGCCCGTAAAGACATCAAGGATATCGGGTTTGTTCCATTCCACAAGGCCAAGAGCACGAAATTCAAAAAGAGAAAGGGCAAAAAGGTTGATCCGTTGAGATCCTTCAAGAAGTGATTTTTTGCAGCCATTTAACAGCTTCACGTGATGTGGAACCTAGCTGATCAAGAAGATCATCATAGAATTGGTCAGGTTGCCTTGGTCTAGGTATCGTATATAATGAGAAACACTACAGTGATACTGTCCGTAAATAAAAGATGCATTAATGTCTATGAAACTCAAGCCAATTTGCTCAAAATGATGTTCCAGAGTAAGTTTGCCAAGCAGCTTGCTGGAAACATCATACCCTTTGGTAGGAAGACGAAGGAGCCGATCAGGAAGAAGGGCCAAAAACAGTAACTGTATTTGAGGGAGTTGAAGTATGTAGCGAGGAGGTTGGATGTGATCTCGCCGTGGTCCCACAATGCGTTGAGGATATTGAACACCAACTGGAATGAGGGTGCTCCCAATAGCTGGTCGACCAAGATCCTATAGAATTTGTTGTCGATTTTGGTGATGAGCAATTCGAACCACATCACCGTGAAGCACCCATTAATGCTGCCCCATACCATGAACTTGCAGATCCTGTTTAGCGAAAACTTGCGTTTGAAATACTGGTTGGTGGACTGTGCTACTGCAGCTGTAGACATCCCCAATAGCGAAGGTGCCAATAGTGGTGTATACCATGTCAAGATCAAATCGTAGTTGAAATAGATGGTCAAACTGATGCACGATTCGATCAAGAGAGTCAACAACAACTTCTTCTTGCTGGCAACACCCGTCGCATTCGGATAGTACAACGAACCAGGCGCCTTTTCAAGGTCGAACTTCTCCGAAACCATGACTTGTGCTCTTGGACCTCTTGAGTTGTTTATTTTATCACTTTGATGACGTGGTGCATGCTCGTAAATTGCTTGGCCGAAGTGAAAAAAGACACAGAGATGAGTAATCACGTAAGATGTTACGTAATCCTGGGACACTGGTCTGAAAATTGTGCTTACTTTACGTGAATATTCTCGAAGTTTCCACTCCTTATTACAAGTAGGTTCCAAGATGGTTGTGCACAACCCCAACAACTGGTAAGTGATGGTGTGAAGTTATTGTACGGTGAGTTACTAACGGTTCAGGCACTGGGTCGACAAAAACTGTTTACCATGGTCGAAAGAGTACTTGCAGACCAACATCATTGATGTGACTGCTTCCAATGGAGAGCACACCATCGTGATCACGTCTGTTGATTCTGTTACTGGTGATTGTGATGTCACTCAGAGAAAGGGAAAGTGCTTGTGTATTTACGACATGAAGTTACAGTTCACTGCTTCTATCACACAAGGTGAGGAGGAAGCGCAGACTGCCACCATCTCCATTCCAGAATTCGTACATGACCAAGAAGAAGACGAGTATACTTTCGACGTCTCCGGATCCAACACTATCGAGATCAAGAAGCATCTTGTTCCAGTTTTGAAGAGCAAGTTGATGAAGTTCCAGGGTGACTTGATTGCTGCTCACGAGAAAGATGTTCAACATGCATCGGGTTAGAAAACTAGATTCAGTACCCGTTGTCGATTCTACTCGAAACATCCACAGACATTCTACTCAAATGGACTATGTCACTTATAGATCAATACAATAAACTTATTAAGTAGCCTAATCAAAGCCTTCCGGAACACCCTTGGCATGTCTAACGCCATTTCTATTCCCCACGTACAATTCCACAGGTCCGTAGTCGTCCATATCTTCAGTCAAGCTCAACCATGGAACGGTTCCTAGCTCGATCTCCTTGAGAACCCTGTATGTTTCCACACTATCATATGGTATACCGGTGCTAGGATCAAAGTACCTGACTTCTTTTCCTGATATGAGACATGTTTTCTTGTTGTTGTTGTGCAGAAGATAAATACCAGTGGGTGCTTCTGTCTTGATGACAATAGGCATTTCGCTTTGTTGGACATCATCTTCAACAAACTCGTCCTCCATCTGCTGGGTACCCAAACGTGGCAATCTCTTCAACTCATCAAACATCTTGTCTGACTCCTCCAATTGCGAGGACAGAACAAAGAGTCTGTCGAGCTCGGTTTCTGAGGTGTTCAGTGTGTTGGGCGCAGTGTAACCTTTCTTCCCTATGCGAATTAATGGTTTAAGATCTTTGAATCTGTGACTCGCGGGGAGAATGGCTTGTGGTCCCAACACATACTTGCGTAATGCTGTCTTATCAAGGTCAGTGTTGAAATCAATCAAGAATATGTTATTGCGTGCCACCTTTTGCAGTGGTCCTTCAAAAGGTTTCTTGAGCTCTTTGGATGCATCGTAGACTGTGGTGAAGTATTCATACACAGGGTCAACTGGTAATGGAGGAAACACAGTGCCTTCGGGATTGCTGCTTCCATTCTCTGATTTGATAACTTGCTTTTGCTCTGTTGGTGGTTCTGATTTCGCTTCCTTCTCAGGTTCAGTCTTTTCTACTGATTTCTCTTTTTCCACCTGCTTATCTTCTTTCTCATCATCTTTCACGTCTTTTGTTTCTTCAATTTCTTCTTTGTCCTCTTTATTATCTGTAGCTGTTTCTTCGATTATCTCTTCAACATCATTGGTTTCTTCGCCTTCTAGCTTCCTATTTACATTCTCTCCAATATTTTCTTCTTCTTCTAGTTTCACAGTTACCTTTTCTTCTTCTCTCTTGACTTTTTCTCGTTCTATATCTTCCTTCACGATAGGTAAGTCCAAGTCAATGTCTCCAGGCAAATGGATCAACCGTGGAGCCAAGTCTTCGGCAGTTGGGTTCTTCTTTTTACGTCCACCTTTCTTTCGCGTTTTCTCTTGCTCGATTCTTCTTCTTTCGACGCTTATTTCTTCTATGGGTGAAATAAAACTCACTCTGCTTGTGAATCGTACTACCTGTGTGAGTTTGGCACGGCGCAGTGCTAGGAGTTGTCGTTGCCTTTCCTTCTTCACGATTTCTTGTTGTCTGAATTCATGTAACGCAAGAACATTGAGTCGTTCTGTTTCAACAGCTTCTTCAAGTTTTTCTTCCTGTGTGAGTTCCACATGGTGCACTCTTTGCACTGGTTTGAGTGCCTTGTACCTTTCCTCGTCAACTTGCAACTTGGCAATCAATGCTTGCTTGCTTTCAACAGCTGATGTACGTGATGAGGATCTCCTATCCGATAAAAGCAAAGTGTCCAGTGATACAAGTTGTGCAACCTTCAGTTTCTTTGGTTTGGGTTGCAGACTTGGTTTTATAGCTGGCACATACGAGCTACGTGATTTTCGTTTCTTCACCTTTTCCTGTCTTTCGAGCTCTTTCTCGCCTTCCTCTTCATCTGAGTCGGAGTCTGATAAATCAGAATTAGATAAAACATCATCATCAGCTTCATTCTCTTCTCGTTTTCTTTTATTGGAGACTTCTCCGTCTTCGTCTTCTTCTTCTTCTTCTTCTTCATTTCCTTCTTCTTCATCCTCTTCTTCATCCTCCTCATCTATTCCTTTCAAGTTCTCATTGTCAACGTCTTCATCAACAAACTCCATATCTTCGCCATCTTCCTCAAACAATAACCTAACATTTTCATCGTCGTCACCCTCTCCGATGAAGGTACGCTGGGGGCTATTCTGACGTTGCAGCTGTTCCTCAAGCTCAATCAACTGCTTGAGCCTAGACCCAGCATTGGCACGCCTAGCTCTGGTCGCCACAAGTGAATCAGGGTCCATTGGTTATTATGGATTTTAATTTTTTTGTTCAAAAAAGTTACAAGCGATATCGACATGACGGTACTGTTGAGGTTTGCAAGGATGTTTACGACGCGTGGGGTTCTTCGCAACACGTCCACGTCGTCTTCTGAGCTTGCTCACTTCAAAGAACTAGCTCTGACTTGGTGGGATGTGAATGGGTCCCAGCGTATTCTCCATAAAATGAACTTGCTCAGAATGGACTTCATACATCAGACGATACGCAACAACTTGAAGTTGAACCAGGGAGTTACTCCTGAGGAGGCGGTCTATTTACCTCCATACAATGTGACTTTGCTTCCCCAACCCATTGCAGAGGCAATCACCAGTGATCAGGAACAACGCAGAGACGAAATCTTGCTGAAGGCTAAATATAGTGTATTGGATGTTGGTTGCGGAGGAGGCATATTGTCAGAACTGATACTGAGACTACCATTTGTGAGTAACGTGAAGGGTATTGATTTGTCTCCAGAGGTTTTGGAGGTGGCTAAAGCACACAAGGCCGGGGACCCTATGTTGGATAACTTGCTGTATGAACTTACCTCGTTGGAAGACTTGGATGCAAGTGAAAAATACAACGTAGTCACGATGTTTGAAATGCTCGAGCATGTCAACTACCCTGCAAAGGTGTTAGCAGAAGCTATGAAGCGCGTGGAATTGGGAGGCTGGATATTCATTTCCACCATAAATAGAGACTTCATTTCGTGGTTCACAACAATTCTCATGGGTGAGCACTTGTTGAGGATAGTTCCTGTGGGAACACATACATTGAGCAAGTATATCAATGAAGAGGAGATTAGAAAGTGGATCGAGGGACTGGGTGCAGAGTTTAATGTCGTGGATTCCAAGGGCTGTATTTACTTGCCAGCTTATGGATGGAAGTTTACCGAAAGTGCTTCTGTGGGGAATTATTTCATGGCAATACAGAGAGTTAGATAGCTAACAGTTTGGACGAACAAGAAGAAAGACATATCTTGAGATCTACACAACATGTATATAATAAATTTCTGAAATAAAATCTGACTACCTTACTTGATCCTTTATCTCTCTTGTATTAGACTCTCATTCTTCATTCGTTATCTATTCAATGCTAATTCTCTAATTAGCCACCTTCTCCTTTTCCTTAACCTCCTCATCAATAAACGTAGGCAATTCCGAGGTGTCCTCAAGATAACTAGGAACGCCCACAGTCTCACCGAATTGACTTTCGTATTCCATTTCTTCTCCCAAGGCTTCCAACTCGGCATCCAATTCGGATTCACTGATATCCAAATCATCTTCATTGTTGCTCAGCAATGCAGCCTGTAACTCATTAGATTTATCGATAAGATCCAACATTTCGTCCTGCAAGTCTTCGATCTTGTCAACGTCTATCTTTCCGTACGCTCGTTTCAACTCCTTGTTGGTCTGTTTCATTACGTCCACAGTTATCATGGTATTCTTCATATTTTCGGTGGTCATCATTGCCTGCGACATGTTCCACAGCTGGCTCTCCAACTGGTCTTTCTGTTGCTCAATCTGCTTACGCTGTCTCAACAACTTGAGAGCTTTCTGTTTGAGTGCCGACTTGCCTGGACCATCACGCATTTTACTGATCTTTCCCTGGTAAGTTGTGAGTTCGGCATTGATCTTGGATAACTTGACGTCGAGCGATCCAACACGCGACTCAATAGACCCTATAGCATCGTTCAACGATGGCTTGGGTGCGGTGTTCTTACTTCCAAACAATCTGTTCATTACTAGTGGCAATTTAATTTTCGATTCTGTAGAAAAATATAAACTGATATCAGTTAATGCGCTTCTCCCCAACAGCCATGACGATCTCCACTTCGGTCAAGTATACCGTTTCACCGTTCTCAATCTTAGACTCCAATTGATTATTGTTCAACTTCTCAACGTTGGCAGAGCTTGTGTGGTTGAGCAAGAAATGTTTATGGGACCATACGTCTGTCTTGATGGGGCAGAAAGTATGGACGTTTTTCAAGCCGGCGTAGTCTCCGAGGGAATGCTTCAAGGCATCAAAGGCCAACCCACCCATGTGCTGAACGGCAGCATCATGTTCTTTGGTCCCTTTACGTTCAACATCGGAGTTGTAGAAATCTATGATAACCAACTTTCCTCCGTCTTTTAAGAAAGAAGCGAGTTTCTTGGTGACGGCGTGGTAATTGTGCAAGTGGTGGTAGGATATAGAGCAAGTGATCAAGTCAAAGTAGCCAACGAACTTGGCCAATTGTGGTGTCAATTGTTCGTCAAGAATATCGTACTTGTAGGACGAAACGTTAGCATTAGGGAGCTTCTTATTGAACTCTTCCAAGACATCGGAACTGATATCGATTCCAACCACTTCTGAGTCAGAAGATAAGAATGGGTACACCTTCAGGGTCATGAGACCTGTTCCACAAGCAAAGTCCAAGTATTTGATCCCATCTTTAAACAAGCCTCCTTCAACTGGTTTGGATGGAAGATCTGGGGTGTTGGAGGTATGGGTGTCTTTCCCGTTATACTCTAATAAGGTTTTGGTGAATAACGTAGAGAGAACCTGGATCTGGCTTCTATTGTCATAGGCCTGAGAAAATGACTTGTTGAATGCTTTGACGTTAGCGTCCACTGCGTGTTGGTGTGACATTTTTGATGTTCAGAGGTAGTGGAAGAATTATTGGAGGTATTTATAGGGCTAGTGTGAGGTGGGCAGCACGAGAGCGTACAAGGGGCAGAAGGTGTAGATCTAGTAGGTGTGCTCTACAAGCTGAGATCTACCGTACTGTAGACAGTAATGCGAGCAATTTAACCTTGGTGGTTGTGTTTAACTGACTGGGAAAGTATATGGATCACCAAAGATGTCGAGAAAGATGTCTGATTGACGATCATTCGGGGACGCCGAGCAATTGATTCAATCGAGGAGTTGAATGCGTCAGTGAGTTGCTCATTTGAATGGTGGGTTGAGATTTAGTACCTCTCTGTGATCTGTTCTCGGAAAATGTAAAGATCGGACCTTGACCGGCATTTCAATTTAGACGATCATCTTATTCCAACATCACTAGAGCTATCTCAACATCCACTTCAATCCCACCATTCATTCATATCAGTTGATTACACATGTATTCAAAATAATCAGATCTAGATCTAAAAATTAAAACGGCTGTCTTTTAATCTGCACGAATGACATATTCTTGAAACAGGTACGAAAATGTTGAAAAAGTACCGGAGTTCAACCCCACATATTCTTCTCCTCTTGGTACTCCCCATTTCGTCATCTTCTCTTCTTTCTTTTCTTCTCGTCACGTCCTGACTCTCAACATATACAATAACCCTCTCAAACAGACAGCGCTTCATACAGCACATCTACCCTCACTTCCAACAAAATATAATTACACAACACAAGTACAACCCAAACGTAGTTCTGGAGATTCCATGCGCTTGCAATTCCTGCACCAGCCCCCCTATGGAATTCCAAGTCTCCTTGCCGTGGGGAGCTCATCTACATCTGCCCTCACCAATGACATCTCGTGTGAACAGTGAATAATCCCTCACAATGCCCTGTAGCAACTCCACAGTTGTGAGGCTTAGCGTCCCCTAAGTGCCTCTCCCCACCCACGTCTCACTCCACGCCAGACCGGATAAACTTGGAACACTCCATCGCTTTTCATTCATGTTTCCCGAGCTGGTAGAGAGGGGAGCGTCAGATGTTGCAGAAGAATCTCTACCGCAGTACTGGAGATTTGCAGCCACCCGGATTCAGCCTGTAGGCTTGTCACGTGTAGTGTCAATACTGGAGACAGGTTGCTTGATACGAAGCTTGTTGTGTTCCAGGAGCCAAAAATACGCTATGGGTGATGTCGGGACGTTTGAGAGTGTTGTATGTATGTGCGTGGTGATTGTGATGTCAAAACAAGACGAGCAGTTCTAGATGGCACAACTATTGGCCATATCAACTCGAAAATTGCTCTGCTCACTTATCTCTATCTCTGCTGATTCGCTTATTCGCGTATCCGCGCACTCTCTTATCACACACTCTACCATCCTCTCCACCCTCTCTACATCTCCAATCCCACCTGCCTTCTCCCTCCACCAACTGATCCCTCTCATCTGCGCGGAGTTTCTCCACCAGGTAACAAAACTTAAAACCCCGACCCCTCTCCATCGCCAACATATTGTTGGTAAATAACTACAAGGCGTTCCTACAAAATTCTGTTCAAGCGATGAGCTCTCCCCATCCCATCTCGTGTACTCCACCCCACCAATTGCTCCTGCTTCCACGACCACGCCCCCAAACTCAACCAAAATTTCCACGAACACACCACACTCTCTCCAGATCCCGCTGCCACTGCCACGCGATACACACCTGCTCCCTATCTATCTCCTGGCCTATCACTCCAAACGGCTGCGTCCGGTTGTGAAGCCCATCACAAAAAAAAACGCCTGTATGCACACCAAATTGGTTAATGAGGGAAATAAAAAGAAATGCGCAGAAGGTTAGGGAGGAGAAAACGTATATAAGGCTGGAGAAATCCTCGCAACGTGTTTGATTCGATTGACTCTGCGGAATAAATTAACGATGTTGAGAGTAATCAACAGATCGAGTGTTATCAAGAGGGGCCTTGCTTCTTCTGCTGGAGGATCCAGTGGCCATGTTCATGCTAAGCACAGCGGATCGGGCGCGCTGTCCGGTAGCGGCGAAGGGTCTACTTTGCACACGCACACAATCAAGACACCGGTGGGTATCAAGGCTGCGTTGGCTTCGTTGAAGCCCAAGACGACGCGTCTTTCGATCGAGGGTCCCATTGAGTGTGACTTGACCGGATTCAGTTTGCTCAACTCCCCCATCTTCAACAAGGGCTCTGCCTTTACGTATGAGGAAAGAGATGCTTTTGGCTTGAACGGGTTGTTGCCTGCCCAGGTGAATACTTTGGACGAACAGGTGGATAGAGCCTATGCTCAGTTCTCGTACTTGAAGACTCCCTTGGCCAAGAACGACTTTTGCACTTCCTTGAGAATCCAGAACAAGGTCTTGTACTACGAATTGGTGAGACGCCACATCAGGGAAATGTTGCCTATCATCTACACACCCACCGAGGGTGACGCTATCGCCCTGTACTCGCACAGATTCAGAAAGCCAGAAGGATGTTTCTTGGACATCACCGACCCAGACTCGATCGACTCCAGATTGGCTGCCTACGGTGAAGACAAGGACATTGACTACATCTGTGTGTCTGACGGTGAGGGTATTTTGGGTATCGGTGACCAGGGTGTCGGAGGTGTGAGAATCGCCATTGCCAAGTTGGGTCTCATGACCTTGTGTGCTGGTGTGCATCCAGGCCGCTGCTTGCCTGTTGTGTTGGACGCAGGTACCAACAACGCCAAGTTGCAACAGGACGACTTGTACATGGGTAACAAGTTTCCTAGAGTGAGGGGCCAGGAGTACTGGGACTTTGTGGACAAGTTCATCAACGCTATAAAGAAGCGTTTCCCCAGTGCTGTGCTCCATTACGAGGATTTCGGTGTGACCACCGGCAGAGAGATGTTGTACAAGTACAGAGAAGCTCTCCCATCGTTCAACGACGACATCCAAGGTACCGGTGCCGTGGTGATGGCCTCGATGACCGCCGCCTTGCAGTTCTCAAACAGAAAGTTGTTGGAATCGAAGGTGTTGATCTACGGCGCTGGTTCCGCCGGGTTGGGAATTGCCGACCAGATTGTGAACCATATGGTTTCGCACGGTGCTACTGTTGAGCAGGCTCGCGCACTGATCCACTGCATGGACCGTAACGGGTTGATCACCAAGTCTTCCGAAAACACGACCGCCTCGCAACAGGTGTATGCTGACCAGGACGCCGACTGGGAAGGTGTCGACAAGAAGTCGCTTCTCGAGTGTGTCCGCAAGGTCCAGCCAACCGTCTTGGTTGGCTGCTCGACGCAACCAGGTGCCTTCACCGAAGAAGTTGTCAAAGAAATGTACAAGTTCAACTCGCAACCTATTGTGTTCCCATTGTCGAACCCAACGAGATTGCACGAGGCCATTCCAGCCGACATCATGAAATGGACCGACAACAACGCGCTCATCGCTACGGGCTCGCCCTTCCAGCCCGTCGACGGCTACTACATCTCTGAGAACAACAACTGTTTCACCTTCCCTGGTATTGGTTTGGGTGCAGTCTTGTCGAGATGTACCACCATCTCCGACACCATGGTTTCCGCTGCTGTGGACCAATTGGCCTCGTTGTCGCCCAAGATGGAGAACCCCAAGAATGGGTTGTTGCCACGTTTGGAGGAGATTGACGAGGTGAGTTCCAAGGTGGCCACCGCAGTCATCTTACAGTCCCTCAAGGAAGGAACTGCCAGAGTCGAGAGCGAAGAAAGACCCAACGGTGGCTTCGTCGAGGTGCCCAGAGACTTTGACCAGTGCCTCAAGTGGGTGAAGTCGCAAATGTGGAGGCCTCTCTATAGACCTTTGGTGAAGGTGCAGCACGTACCTGAAATCCACACTTTCCAGACCTAGTCTAATATATTCACGTTACCGGATTTTGGTTTTATAGATTAATACAGAACAATTTTTGAACAATGTAGAAGAATTTGCGAGTTTATGAGCTTTGGTTTGAGTTTTGGCTGCGAATTTTGAAGTATTTTTGTGAGAACTTGGAGAATATGGGCAAGATGAAAGGTCATCAACCTGGCTTCCCTTTCCTGAATCGTTATTTCCATTCAGTAATACTCGCTCATTGTACTATAGTGGTTGAAGATTTTTAGAGTGTTTTGACTGGTTGTTGGTCATGATACATAGTTATTTCTGCAGTTAAGTGCCGACTCGTAAACATGGATCAGCTACCAAGAAAAGCAACAGAACGCAGCATTAAAGGCAAAACA